>CABHPP010146295.1:0-21609 GCA_902168425.1 Peromyscus attwateri
T
Organism: Peromyscus attwateri; assembly: GCA_902168425.1. Classification (NCBI taxonomy): domain Eukaryota; kingdom Metazoa; phylum Chordata; class Mammalia; order Rodentia; family Cricetidae; genus Peromyscus; species Peromyscus attwateri. The sequence continues at coordinate 2 of CABHPP010146295.1, forward strand.
CCCAAGTGCTGGGATTAAAGGCATGCGCCACCACCGCCCGGCTTCCACACATTCTTATACAGGACACACACACACACACACACACACACACACACACACACACACGAATACTTCCTTTATAAACTTTCTCAAATCTGTGTTTCCTAAGAAAGATTCTATATATTGAATAGACACAGGAACTATATAAAAAGGAAATAAAGAATGCCAGGCATGGTGGCTCAAATCTATAATTCCAACACTTGGAAGGGAGAGGTAGAAGGATGAGAGTAAATTCAAGGCCAGCCTGGACTATAGACTGAGACCTGTGTGGGGTCGGAGTTGGGGAAGGAAGGTGCCATGTCCTGCACAGTTCCAGGGATTGACCTGACTTGGGTGGGTGAGGGAATGATAAAAGGACAGACATACAGACACACAGCTAGGGTCAGGTGGACAGGGTTCTCTGATGGAGAAGCCACAGCACTCCAAAAGCTCAGCAGGTTCATCATATTCCATTGAACAAGGAGACAGGGTTATTGCATACAACTGACCAGGAGGTGAGGTTACTCCACACAAATAAACGAGAAGGCAAGGGCTTTGGTTTTGCGGCTGTTGTCTTTTGAGACAGGGTCTCTCTGTGGAGCCCTGGCCATCCTGGAATTCACTCTGTAGACCAGGCTGGCCTTGAACTCAGAGATCCACCTGCTTCCTGAGTGCTAGGATCAAAGGCATGCACCATCACCACGCAGCTAGATGAAGAATTCTTATTCCAGGAATGAAGGCTGCAGCCATTGGAGCTTTACGCCATGTTATGCCAAATCGGATGCTCTTCTCATTGTTTTTGAGACAATCTGCAGAGCTTGCTTTCCCATTGTATGGATTTGTAGCTATCGTAGTAATGAATGCTAATTGCTCAACCATGGATATGATCAAGATACTGTGTTCCAGTCACACTACCCATCAAATTTTGCCTGAAAATCGCACACTCTGTCGCAGGTGCTGGCATGCAGACACTTGGGTGCGATCACAGTGGGAGGCACGGCAGGCTGCTTGCAGAGGTTCTCTCTGTGTGCAGTGTCTCTCGAATGCAGTGGTCAGACTGAAAGGAGTCTCAGTACATGGCGAGGCAGCTCTTCTTTCCTTGGGGAATAGACAAGGTGAATGCAATGCCGTCCACTTTAAAGCAACCACAGAACTTCATAATGCTAACCTCAAAATCGACTCCTAAATTTACACAGAGAACCGGAAGCCTTGAGCTGCCTACGACTGCCTGTTTGATCCTGGTTCCATGCCAAAAAGGGAGAGAGGGTTCAAAGGAGAGCCAAGGGCCACACCACACTTTAATCTTGCTCTTCTTACCTTTCTCTCAGCTCTGCCTTTCCACCCTTTGGTGAATATCCATTTCAATAACCCCAGGCACCATACATTCTAGAACAGGGAGGAACGTGTCTCTCCTCATTGATACTGACAAGCCCTTTGGTCAGAAAATGTCCCTCAACAGATGTGAAGGAGTACAATCATAAAGCAGAGAAAGCTGTTTTATTTCTGCCTCTCTAAATTCTACTGGATAAGGTTTAGTCTAGTCTACTCCCTCCCCCACTCCCCTCACAAACCCTCGAGGATTTAGGATACAGGAAAAGTAGTTACAGCTTTAAGATAAGTTGCTGAGTGTGTTTTAACAAAAGCCACCTCTCCTCCCAAAAGGAAACAGAGGAAGAACATAAAAGACACTTCGGAAGCAATAGCAACAATAAAATCAGGTGCTTATGATGTAGCTCAGCTGGGAGAGTGTTTTCCTACCGCTCACGAGGCACTGGGTTCAATCCCCAGCACCATATAAAACTAGACATAGTGGCCCATGACTGTAATTCTGGCACTCAGGGTAGAGGAGGACCAGAGTTCAAGGTCATCTTCAGCTACATAGTAAGCTTGTGGCCTGCTGGAATATATGAGGCCCTGATGTAGTAGGTAGCCATTCCAGCTTTGATCTGGAAGTTCCAACCCCCAGTGAGGCTTCAGTAACTGTCACGCCTATAAGGCGGGGTGAGAGAGGACCCTGAAGACCTGAGATCCGCTGGAGCTAAACCGAGCAGAGTTCTTCAGAGAACACCAACGGACTGCGCCACACCTTTCCCAGACCCTGTTACCTATCCCTTCACTTGTGAGTTACCCCACAAAATAAACCTCCCTTTTAACGACGTGGAGTGGCCTTGATAATTTGACCAATACCCTGAGGAGGTGACTCTGTGGGTAGCACACTTCTGGGACCCACATGGTAGAGAGGAGAGAACTGGCTGGGCAATGGAGGTGCACACCTGTAATCCCGGCACTCAGGAGGCAGAAGCAGACAGATCTCTGTGAGTTCGAGGCCAGCCTGGTCTACAGAGTGATTTCCAGGTCAGCCAGAGCTACACAGAGAAACCCTGTCTCAAAAAAAGAAAAGAAAAGAAAAAGAAAGAGAGGAGAGAACTGACTCCGGAAAGTTGTACTCTGACCACTCTTTAAAACAAAACAATTAATTAATTCTGTCCTCTCCTTCCATCTTGTTAAGGTAAGGTCTCTCTCTCTCTCTCTCTTTCTCTCTCTCTCTCTCTCTTTTCTGTGCTGTGCTCTCAAGGCTGCTGGCCCACTAGCTTTGGGGTGATTCTCCTGTCTTTGCTCGAATATCACCTTTGGAGTGATGGGATCACTGTCACCCTACTCCTTGTTTTATTTGGTCTCCCGGAATTGAACTCGGTGGTCAAGCTCCTGGCATGTGATTTTGCACACTGAGCCACCTCCCTGGCCACTAGTTACTTCTTGTCTTTGGGACAACATGCCCGACCAATGCAACTTAAGGAAAGGAGGGTTTCTGTTAACTCCCCGAGGGGATGTCGTCCACCATGACCGGAAATCTAGGAGAGGAGAAATAACTGCAGTGGCTGTGAGATGGCTGGTTACATTGTCTTTACAGGAAAGGGAAGAGGGGGAGGGGAAGGGAGTAGGGGGCCAGAGACGGGGAGGAGGGAAGGAGGGAGAGAGGTCGAGAGAGGGAGAAGGAGAGAGACAGAGAGAGGCAGACACAGAACACACGCTCCACTCGCCTGAGTGGCTTCAGGCTTCTTCCTTTCTCATTCAGCCTGGAACACCCGCCCATGGGATAGTGCCATAAACATTCAAGGTGAGACCTTTCCTCTGTTACACATTTCTGGAAACACACTTACTCATGTCTGAAGTGAGTTTCTAGATGTTTCTAAGTATCACCAAGCTGACAATGAAAGCCGTCCTTTCTTTTAAAATTTAAAATCATACTTGTGCCTGCGTGCGTGCGTGCGTGGAGGTCAAAGGACAAACTGGAGGAGCAGGTTCTCTCCTTCTACCACGTGGGTCCCAGGTGTTGAACTCAGTTCCTCATTCTTGGTGGCAAGCACCTTGACCTGCTGAACTGCAGAAGAGGTGTGAGGAGAGCCTAGGGGAACATTTGACCCAGGACATATGTGGAACGGAAGAGCAGAACAGAGGACTCAGATGTGGTGACTCATACCTGTCATCTCAGCACACAGAGGGTAAGGCAGGAGGCTTCTACTGCATTCAGGGCCAGCCTAGGCTACATGGTGAGCTCAGTCAACCTGGGCTACAACGTGCAGCTTGTTTCTAAACCAAACCAAGCAAAACCAAAGAGAAGCAGAGGGACGAGCCATGGGAAGAGGAGACGGTGCTGCACACCCAGCCGGGAGCCCGCGGGAAAGGTAATGCCAAGGAGCAAGTGATATACACGCAGTGGCAGGTGACAACAGACACTCTGGCGAACAGAAGGGCACTTGGGGAACAGAGCCAAAGCCACATAGGGTTGACTTTTTTTTTTTTAAGGATTAGGAATGAATCATCACCTTCATAAGCATCGATGCACATGCCATATGTCAGGTATCAGTTGAGTGGAAAGCAGGCGGAAGGACCCCAGAATGGGTCCTTCCTCCAGCCTCACTCCATCCCGCCACCGGGCTGTGAGAAGATCTCAGGCTTGTAGGCGTCTCTGGTGGCATGGTCCTCACCCACTCCTTCCTATGAAGTGAAATGCAAACTCATATAAACCTCATATAAACTCAAACCCTGTAAACCCTCCGAACAGTGCCGAGGTTAGCCGAGAAGGGGAAGTTAGCTGTACCACTAATGACAGATTCCACCGTGAAGGCTCCGTAAACACTCCGTAATTAATTACAGAGAAAAAGGGGATCAGGGTACTTATTTAGGTCAGAGACTCCTTTGAAAATCTAATGGAAGCAATGGACCTCTCTACCCAGGAAGAAAGCGTGTGTGTGTATATACATGCCAGATTTTATTGATGTCCGGGTATCATGAAAATCTTGAGATCAAGGCTGTGAGGGTCCACAGACACCTGGTGAGGAGCCCTGACCGACATACTTTGACATCTGTAATCCTGTTTATTCAGACCAACTCTTGGATATAGATAGCTGCTCCCAGCATCAGACGGAGGGGGAGACTGAGGCAAAAGGCTAACTGAGTGGGTCCCATATAAGCTAGAAGGCAGCAAGAAGTTCACCTTAAGACCTGGAATTTCAAGGTCAGTTTTGTTCTGTCTTCCCCTGGGCATTTGAAACGTGTTATTAGAAAGATAACCTATTGATTGATTATGCTAAGGGCCCCAGGCTTACAATCTTTCTCGAATATACTCTATGCTGGCCGCATGTATTTTATTTTAAAAAGAGTTTATTCTTATTTTGTATCCACTGGTGTTTTTGCTGCACGTCTATGTGTCCACCACATGCATGCCTGGTGTCCGGAAGTCAGAAGAGGGCATGGGGTCCCCTGGAACTGAAGTTACACAGGGTTGTGAGTTGCTGTGTGGGGGTTGGGAAAAGGACCTGGGTCCTCTGCAAGTGCAGCCAGTGGTCTTAAGTGCTGAGACAGCTCTCCAGCAACAGGATCTTTTCTTTCTTTTAATAGAGAAGAAGTTTGAGCTGGGTGTGGTAGCGCACGCCTTTACTCCCAGCACTCCGGAGGCACAGGCAGGCAGATCTCTGTGAGTTTGTGGCCAGCCTGGTCTACATACTGAGTTCCAGGACAGCCAGGGCTACATAGTGAGATCCTGTCTAAAACAATAAATAAATAAATAAATAACAAGTAAGAGGTCAGTTTTTACTTAGTTTTACATAGATATAAAATGTGCTTATGGGGTTGGGGATTTAGCTTAGTGGTAGAGCCCTGGGTTCGGTCCTCAGCTCCGGAATCACAGTAAGTTTGCAGTATCCCTGTGGTAACACTCTGTACTATCAAAACCCCCAAGCTTATCCATTGACAGTCTCACCCCCAGCTTGACCTCATTTAACATGAGGACGCTCTGTTACTGTTCAATGCTGTGCTTGTCATGCCAGGCTGGCTGGCCCAAGAGCGTCTCAACATCCTCGCTCTGCCCCCCAGCCTGCCATCCCACCAAGACAGCTGGGCTTCTGTACCCAGCTTTACGTGGATCCTGGAAAGTCAAACTCAAGTCCTCATGTCCAAACTTTTTACCTACCAAGTCGTCTTCTCAGTGCTCCCACCTCCTCTTTTTTTGGAGCCAGAGTCTCATGTGGCCTCAAACTCACTAGATAGCCCAGGCTGTCCTTGAACTCCTGAGCCTTCTGCCTCTGCCTCCCAACTGCTGGGATTATAAGTATATACCACCATACCTGGCTTGAATCCACAGTTTTTAAGATTGATCAGAATTTTAGAATGAATTGTATTAATCCTCATGATGGTCCTCAAGAAGAGTATTCTTTTTAGGTCCCGGTGCATACTTGGCACTGAACTATATCCCTAGCCCTCAACAACAGTCTTGTCTCCTGGTACCTGGATTCACGTGCCGGCCCTTCTTGGGACCAGCACAGTGTCTTTGCCTTCTTCCTTTCCAGTGGTTTGCTTAAGGAGTTAATGGTCGCTGCTGAAAGCCAAACACTCGAACAGATCTGAAAGCCAAACACTCGAACAGATCCAGTGGTGAAGAAGGTGGAGCTGGAGCGAAGAGCAGTGGCCCACTCTTTTACTCCCAGAACCCTGGAGACAGAGGCAGGCAGATCTCTGTGATTTTGAGGCCAGCCTGGTCTACATAGTAAGCTGTAGACTAGCCAGGGCTACATAGTTAGACCATGTCTCATAAAAATAACAAACAAAAAAGGCGCGGGTGTACACAGGAGCCTGTGTGGTTGAAACGAAGTGTCCTAACACAAAAACAAATACAAACAAGCAAAGAAATGGCTGAATAAATCTGTCAAATGCAGCTTAAGGACCTCCATTGTCTTGGGAGGTAACAACGCTACTTACTAAACAGATTCTTGACCTTGCTGGATGATAATAGAGGGCTGTTCCTAGGATGTTTAAGCGTGACATACACTGACCTAGAAGTTCATCATCCATCTGAAATTCTAAAGCTTTTGCTTGTCATTTGTTGTCAGCGACGGCACCTCAGGAAGTGTATCCTGGCAGTTCTTTCCATTCGTACACAGGTCAAAGGGGTTAAACTCAGGTCACCATACTTGCACGCAGCAAGTACCTTTAGGTGCTGAGTCATCTCTTCAGTCCCCAGTTTCCTATACATTCTGCTGCTTCCCTTCAACTGGAGAGCTGTGATGAGTACCATATGGGTGATCTCTCTAGTGAAAACGAGCAATCTAGAGCCTTGCTACCCAGAGGGTAGTTTTTGCAAAAGCATCATTATCATCACTCTAGGTTTGGTATAAAGGCTATTGCTGATTTAGTAGGTGTGGGGAGTGGCTCACTGGTCCACATTTCTCACAAGTTGCTGGGCTCTGTTGGTGCTGACGGTCTCTGGTTTACACTGGGCAGAGTAGGGCATCAAAAGGTCGCTGACCAGTCATTAAGGATGGATGGTAGGAAAGGGGGTCATCCATGCCACTCCAGGAGTGTGAGGCTGGCCGCGTCTATAGGGTTGGAGCTAACAGAACACCTGAGAGTTCTATTTTTGCGTTGGCAATTCTCTCCCCTTATCCATAGACATAATTTCCTAGGACTGTTAATTATTGTCACTCATCTCAACTGCTTTGAAATTCCCCGGCTAAGGGGTATGACTGAATGGCTATAAATATGCTGCTGTTGAGGAGGTTAGAGAGACCTAAGAGAAATGACTAAAACAACGCCCTGTGGTGTCAAGATACAAAGCAGATGGCCTGTGTCCTAGCGCTCCTGACTTAGTGCCTCAGAACCTGCTGGGACGATTGTTCATGCCTTTATTCACTCAATTGTTCGACTCTGTGCCCAGCTCTGTTTGCTGGGAGGCCTCGAGGGGGCTGATGCAGGCATGGTGGGGAGGGGGTGGGGAGAGGGACATTTTGACCTGAACTTGAACTCTGATTTGGAAAGCAGCTTTTTAAAAACTAGTTAACTCTGAGCTAGAACAAAAGAAAATTCAGGGTCTGGGTTACACATAGGATTTGAGTATCTGTAGCAAAGAAGTTCTGTATAGGCGACTGATGAAGTGTCACTGACGTGTGGATAGATGATACACATGCTTTGGGGTAAACCACAGTCCATGTGTGCACTTTTGCAGCAGTTTTTCAAGCAGAGAGGTCACGTAGATAAGATCTAACGTAATCAAGACACAGGCCAACACACCATTTCAGGAGAATGACAAAACTCTATTCAACCCACACTTGGCCAACTTACCGTATTGGAAGTATTTGCAGAGAAAGATAAGATTTAAAAATTATAGTTATTATTTGGTGTTCCATCCAACTAAAATGGAAAGGGCCTTCAAGTTTGCCAGAGATGAGATTGTTAATGGAGGGGAAGAGAGATAAAAAATAACTGTGATTCAAATCCCTATTCTAACCCTCAGACAAGATAGAGCATGAGCAGCAATAAAGATGGAGTTCTTGACCTCTTGGGGGGCCTCCCTCTCATTCATTGAACAGAATTTGGGGCCAGTCTCTTTTCAGAGGGTGTTCCCACTACCTTCTAGTAGTCTCACAGCCAGTGGCCCCTGCCGTGACTTTATAGTTAGTCAATTGAGATGTAGAGAAGGAGAGTAGCTTGCCCAATGTGTCTTAGCTTGTAAATTGCAGTCCCATTTGAATCTGGGTATTTGGAAACTATCTATGCAGTGTGGTGATATTTTCTGTGTGATCTAACAGGTAAAGCTTGCCTGAAGATCAGAGGGCAAAGTCAGCCACTAGATAGCCATAGAGGCCAGGCAGTGGTGGCACACACCTTTAATCCCAGCACTTGGGATCTCATGCCTTTGCTCCCAGTACTTGGGAGGCACACACCTTTAATCCCAGCACTAGGAAGGTTGGGACAGGAAGTGATATGGCTGGGCAGAGAAAAGGAATGTAAGGCAGGAGGAGAAAGGAGCTCACCCCCTTTTGGCTGAGGATTTCGTAGAGGTAAGAACTAGTGGCTGGGCCTGGCGGTGGTGGCGCATGCCTTTAATCCCAGCACTCGGGAGGCAGAGGCAGGCAGATCTCTGTGAGTTCAAGGCCAGCCTGGGCTACCAAGTGAGTTCCAGGAAAGGCGCAAAGCTACACAAAGAAACCCTGTCTCGAAAAACCAAAAAAAAAAAAAAAAAAAAAAGAAAAGAAAAAAAAAAAAAAAAAAGAACTAGTGGCTGGCTGCTCTGCTTCTCTGATCTTCAGGCAAGCTTTATTTGTTAGAGCATACACAAAATATCACCATAATTCATCTGTTATCTGCCTGATGAGGGTGGCCATTCATGCTAAGGACACTTCAGTGTGTCTTGGGAGATAATGACCCCAAACCAATGGTTTTGGGAGAGTGCAATGATCAATGATCCTGCATTACTGGATCTAATGACGTCATCTATCTTAGGGATGAAGGACAGTGTCTGTGAATTCCTAGAAGGGTGCACACTAGGGCTGAAACTGAGATGGGAGGATCCCTGATCTACATCATCTTGAGCTACATCAGCAGATCCAGCTTTACCACAACACACACACACACACACACACACACACACACACACACACACAAAGGTAGAAAGGAAAAAATGAAAGGCAAGAAGGAGATAGATTTAAAAAAGGAAGGAAGTTAAGGCCCTGGTATGAAGTATTCAGTTCAACTTTTTCCCCTCCTTTTTGAGTCAGGTCCCTGTCCTAGTTAGCTTTCTACTGCAATGACAAACACCATGACCAAAAGCAACTGGGGGTGGGGAAAGGTTTTATTTCCACTTAGAGTCCACCAGGAAGGGAAGTCGGGGCAGTAAGGCAACTCAAGGTTGGAACCTGGAGGCAGGAACTGAAGCAGAGGCCATAGAGGAAGGCTGCTTACTGGCTTGCTCCCCATGGCCTGTTCAGCCTGCTCTCTTCTCTCTCTCTCTCTCTCTCTCTCGCTCTCTCTTTTTAAAATTTATTTAACGTTTATTTTATGTGCATTGGTGTGAAGGTATCAGATCCCATGGAACTGGAGTTACAGACAGCTATAAGCTGCCATGTGGGTGCTGGGAATTGAACCAGGGTCCTCTAGAAGAACAGCCAGTGCTTTTTTTTTTTTTTTTTTTTTGGTTTTTTGAAACAGGGTTTCTCTGTTGTAGATCAGGCTGGGCTCAAACTCACAGAGGTCTGCCTGGCTCTGCTTCCCAAGTGCTGGGATTAAAGGTGTGCACCATCACTGCCCGGCTGGATTTTCTTTCTTAAGTCCTTGCCATACTTGATTCTGGGCCATTTCCCAGGAACTAGGGTATGGACCTGGCCAGAGCCCATCCACCTGGACAGCATTTAATTAATGCTTGCCTCAAATTTTCTAAACTGTGTTAGTGGTCTTATTCTCTATCCGTGGGAGAAATAGTATATATCTACACTGCACGCATGCCTAGTGCCTGCAGAGGTCAGAGGGCAATGGAACCTGGGTCTTCCACATGAGCAACAAGTTCCCTTAACCACTGAGTCATCTCTTCAGACGCCAGCCTGCTTTATTATTCAATGTAGGACCATAAGTCCAGGGTGGCACTGCTCACAGTGAGCTGGGCTTTCCCCCTTCAGTCATTAATCAAGAAAATGCACTATAGACTTGCCTGCAGGCCAAGCTGATGGAGGCATTTTCTCATTTGAGGTTCCCTCTTCCTAGATGAGGCTAGCTTCCTTTATGTGTACCAAGTTGACAAAAACAAAACAAACAGACAAACATAGGAAAAAACACCTAGCCAGTACAGTTCCACATAGCCCAGCAGGGCCGGGAAATCATTACATCCCCAAGGATGAAACTGAACTTCTGATCCTCCCACTTTTACCTCCCAAGTGCTGGGACGGTAGCTGTGCAACACCATGCCCAGTTCATGCCACTGGTTCTAGGCATCGAACCCAGGTCTTCCTGCATGCTAGGCAAACACTCCATCAATGGAGATACAACTCAGGACATTCTATTCTTTGTTTAGTTTGTTGTTTTTAAATTTTAGCTTTTAGAGATGGTGGGATGTTCAGATAAGATAGCCTTTGTTTAGTTTTTCAAGACAGGGGTTCTCTATATAGCTCTGGCTGTCCTGGAACTCTCTCTATAGCTCAGGCTGGCCTCGAACTCACAGAGATCCCCTTGCCTCTGCCTCCCAAGTGCTGGGTTTAAAGGCGTGTACCATCTCCACCTGGTTAGGTAGCCTATTTTTTTAAAATTTTTTATGTGTATTGGTGTTTCTCCTGCCTGTATGTCTGTGCACGTCATGCATGCCTGGTGCCTGAGGAGGTCAGAAGACGGAACAGGATCCCCTGGAATTGGAGTTAAAGATGGTTATGAACTGCCATGTGGGTGTTCTGGGAGCTGGGTCTGCATTCTCTGCAAGAGCAGCCAGTGTTCTTAACTGCTGAGCCATCTCTCCAGCTCCTGTCCTTTTTTTTTTTTTTAAGGTATGATGGCCTTCTGGGAGGTGAAACTTGAAGTAGGTAGGTGATGCTAAGGACTATTTGCGGACCTGGGAGAGGGCTAAAGGATTACATAGATTCGTAGAAACAAACAACAAAAGAGCCACAGTTCAAACAGCCTCGAGTTTAACTCTCAGTTTAACCACTGAGCAGAAACAGACAAGTTATTCAGCTCTTTGAGAAGCAATTTCTTCAGCTGCAATGTGACTAAGCTGGGTGCAGTGACATGCATCTGTAATCCTAGCAGTTCAGGGGGCTGAGGCAGGAGGATAGATCACTTGAGCCCAGGAGGAGAGCCTGAGCCACGTGAATGCACCCAGTCTCAAAACAAGACAGCAGTGGCGACAACAACAACAACAACAGAAAGAAGACAAAGTCTACCTTCCATGAGGGGTAACTGATGCGGCATGTAAGAGAAGCGCAAAGCACGATGTCTAAAACAATAGATTCTGAGAGCGTGGGGATGTAGTGAAAGATTATTTATCTGGGACTTCAGTCTTGACAAAGAAATATAAGGAAACTATGAAATGGTTCTAGAAGGTTTTTAGAATGTGATCATCCCATTCAAAAAATAAAGCCACTTTAATAACGGAAGAACTCTCTCATGTGGTCTTTGGGTTGAGGGCATGGAGGCTGTATCTGTGAGATGCAGTGATGTCACGGAGATTCCATGGGTACCACACACAGAGTCTGGTCCTGGATGACTAATTTATTTTGATGGGCAACAGCTGTGTTAAAGCTTTAAATTACTAGTGGGCAAGCATGTGTCACAAGAAATGAGCTTGAATTTGCTCTACAACACATGGATGCGGGAAACTCTTATTTAATTTTTCTAAATCAAATTGAATTTGGCTTCTTGGAAGCCATCTCCTAGGGTGGGTAATTTGACCAATATCAGTTATTGGGCTAGAGATATAGCTCTTTGGTAGAGCACTTGAGTATCATGTACAAGGCATGAATTCAGTCCCTAATGTGTCACACACACACACACACACACACACACACACACACACACACTCAGTTGCCTATGGTGGGCCTCTCCATATACTTCAATTTATTTAGGCTTTTCTGGTTCAAAGTTTGATCCTTAGGTGCTTGTTAGAAATATAGCACCATGTAAAATCAGGTATGATGGTACACTCCTGTAATCTTAGCACTTGAGCATAGAAGGTAGAGATAGAAAAGTCAGAAACTTAAGGCTACAGTTAACTCGCTTTGACTACACAGAGAGTTCAAGACTAGCCTGGGTTAAGTGAAACTTTGTCTCATATATCTATATCTATACCTATATCTATATCTGTATCTATCTATCTATCTATCTATCTATCTATCTATCTATCTATCTCGAATATATATATATTCAATGCCAGCCTGGCCTAAGTTAGTGAGATCCCATCTCAAAGAAACAAGGGCTGGCAATGCAGCTCAGTGGTACGACAGTTGACTTATGTAAATAAGGGCCTGGGTTTGATCTCTACTAATTAAAAGAGAGAGAGAGAGAGAGAGAGAGAGAGAGAGAGAGAGAGAGAACCAAGAACCCCTCAAAATGCCAGAAAAACTCTGAATTGTAACTCCTATGTCCCCTGGGCTTGGTCAGTCAGAAGTCCCGCCATGACTGGGGACATATGACTGGGGACATGGGTGGATCAGTGCCTGCCCCTGTCAAAGCACCAGCATCCATTTTTATTCTCTCAGAACCAACCCTACCCCAGATCCTGGGGGCAGGTCTCAAATGTGCTCCAGTCTGAGATTATTGTTTCAGAGAGAGAGAGGCAACTCCGGGCCAGGATCACCTCTGCTTTCAGCAGACTCTGTGAAGTGGGCATCGGTTGTGATTGGCCAGTGACTCCTTTCAGAAAGAGAAGCACCCATCTAGAAATGAACACTGGCCAGCAGCTCCATTCAACATGGGGAGACACTAGAAAATAGTAAAATCCAAGTCTTGTTCTCTGTAGTCAGAGCTATATAGAGAAAAAAAAAAAAAAAAAAAAAAAAAAAAGTTAAGATCCATGTTCAAGCTGCACTCCTGAACCTGTCTGTATTTTCACACTATGAAATAACTCTGGTATGAGTGGACTACTAGAACTCTTTTAGCCCAAGCATCACTTTCTTTCCTCAGCCAGAAGTGTGTCCTCATTAGTATTTGGCTGGAGCCTCTAGCTCACTTCTGCTTGATCCAGAAAGTCCCATTCCTGTCTCTCCAAACCTCGCCCTCTCAGAGAATCTCTGAACAAAGGGAAGGCACCAAAGAGCCCAGTTCTGAATTCTTGGCGGTTATTGTTGTCTTCTCCTAAAGTTGCCAGCAGCCCAAGTCCCCGCACAAGCATTCCAGCTTTTGCCCATACTTGGGCACAAATGCAGCTTGTGGTGGACATGTCATCACCCCTCACCTACAGGCCATATAAGCTCCCTGCTTTAGTTTGGGCATGTGACTTCTCCAGGCCCAATCTCTGGGGCTGGAGGGCTCACCCGGGAGTTGCTTTGCTCAAATAAAGCTGTTCTTTGACTTTTTCAATTTGGCTTGATCTGGCTTACTGCATTGGTGGAGAAACTTATTATTGGGGTACAGAAAAACCTATTAACCAAGACAAATGCATCTTAGCCGGGCGTCGGTGGCGCACGCCTTTAATCCCAGCACTCGGGAGGCAGAGGCAGGCGGATCTCTGTGAGTTCGAGGCCAGCCTGGGCTACCAAGTGAGTTCCAGGAAAGGCGCAAAGCTACACAGAGAAACCCTGTCTCGAAAAACCAAAAAAAAAAAAAAAAACCCAAAAAAACCAACAAAAAAACAAAAGACAAATGCATCTTAAACAGAAGTAAAAACATATATACAGTATAACAAAAAACCTTAAATTTCTATCAATATACAAAAATAACTTAAATAGAAGTAGAAGTATATATACAGTATAACAAAAATAATCTTAAATTTTTATCAACATACAGGAATCCATACCATTGTAAATTATTTAATACTGATAGTTGCTTTTTTAGTTTGAAAGTAGATTTAATAATCTACCTTTTTATCCTATCATGTCTATCACTCTTTTTCTTTTCCGAATGAGATTCCTGAATCTAATCTCTTTTGTTCAGCCCCATACCCTATAACAACTTGTCACCAACCCCCTACAAGATGACAAATATCCGTAACTATGAGAAAGACCAAAAGCCACCCATCCCACCTCTTGGTAATGTGGATATCGTGTTCTTAAATTTCTTCCTGCTGTCTGGGGGGTGATGGCATCTCTAGGGGATGTAAACAGACATTTCCTGTCCCGATTGCCTGATTCCAAATAATCACTCAGTGACTTAATATTACTTATAAATGCTTGGTCGATAGCTCAGGCTTGTTACTAGCTAACTCTTACTCTTAAATTAACCCATAATTCTCATCTATGTTTAGCCAAGTGGTTTAGTCCCTTTTCTCAGTATGATATTCTCATCTTGCCTCTCTGTGTTTGTTGGTGACTCTGACATTGCTCGTCTTCTTCTCATCATTCTTAGTTTGGTCGCCCCACCTATACTTCCTGCCTTGCTACTGGCCAATCAACATTTTATTAAACCAATTCCAGTGACAAATCTCTGTAGTGTACAAGAGGATTATTCCACAGCAAGGGTACCCTGAAAAAACTGAAACAATGGTCAAGTCTCAGGAGAACTAGCTGCATCATTTGATCTCCAAGCTACCTGCCTTGGAATTGTCCTGAGCAGTTTGTTGTCTAAAGCTGATCTTTGGGTGGTCTTTATCGATTTGGTGGTATTATTACAATCCAGGCAGAATCATCATTGGGGCCCCATCATCTTTTAAAGACTTCAGAGATTGTTGTTAGGAAGTTTTATTGTTCACTGTAGAAAACTTAAACATATTAAATGTCATATGTTGTAAATCTTAGGAGATTAAAGGGTCATGATCTATTAAAGACATCAGGATATCCAGGCTTAATTTCTAAATATCTGTGTAAACTAGATTCTGAAATCACATACAAGAAGTTACATGAAGCCTAAGGTTAGAATTGGTTAGTACTTAACAATATCATCAATATCAAAACAGAAAGTTTAAATTTTGAGATAGTACTTATGCTGAAAAAAAATTTTTTTTGAAGAGTCAAAGTAAATTCCAGGGGAATGAGATTAATGACAATATAATAGTCCTTAGATTTTTATTTTCTTCTGTCCCATACCGGATGGCTCTTTTGATATGAGACAGAGACTTTGACTTTTCTTTTAACAAACATGCTCAGGTTTGTTAACCACTGAGCCATCTCTCCAGTCCCACCTTTTCTTTCTGTAAAGTCCATTCCCAAAGAAAACTCCACTTCTTGGGCTAAGATGCTCTTCTCAGTTGGTTAGCAGACCAGCGACAGACTTCCCGTGACAGGAACCCCTAATTTGGCCTGATTGTACTAGAAAGGTAACAACAGAGATGCTGTCTTTGACATGTTTGGCTAAGTGAGCTGTTGGGAATTTGTTTACTGCAGGAGGTCAAACATTTATTAAATAGATCCAAGGCAAAAACAATTTTATAACTCTTTTGTACATAGCTGTTATATGTAGCTCAATCTGTCTTTAAGTAGGGGTAAAATACCCTTGGGGAAAGATAAATAAAATGATCCTAGATACTTTTTCCTTTCACTTAAATATCTTGTTTAGATAAACTTGTTTTAAATGAAAAAAAAAAAAAAAACACAAAACTGTTCTGAGGCCAGGCATGGTGGTGCACACCTTTAATCCCAGCACTCAGGAGGCAGAAGCAGGTGAATCTCTATGAGTTCAAGGTCAGTTTGGTCTTCACATCAAGTTCCATGCTAGCTGGGCTACACAGTGAGATTTTTGTCTCAAAATAAACAACAAAGACAAAAACAAAATAAAACAAACAAGCAAACAAACAAAAAAGAGCACCAAAGACCACTCAAAAACTCAGCGTGAAGTGTTTTAGGATAAACATTCCTTACTTTCTGGGTTTTAGTTTGTGTTGTTATGTGACAGTCTCTCTATATAGCCGAGGCTGGTTTGGGATTTGTGACCCTCTTGCCCCAGCTTTCTGAGTAACTAGATAGCAAGAGTTAGTCACCATGTCCAGTTTTCTAGGCTTTATTATTTTTTTCCAAAGATAAGGTAATTTATTGATCTTTAAGCATGTTAAACATGCTCTTTCACCACTGAGCCCCAATGGTCCCCCTTTCCCTCCCCTAATAAATCTCTTGTAGTGGTTTTCCAGGTACCTGTGTTCTTTCTTGCCCTGTAAATAGCCTGCAAATAAATGACAGTTTCGCTCTGCAGCCCTGACTGACCTGGTTCTTGTTGTGTAGACCAGGCTGGCCTGAAATTCCCAGAGATCTGCCTGCCCCTGGCTCTGCCTCTGCTGGGATTAAAGATGTGGGCCATCACACCCAAGTCTGTTTTTGTTTTTGAGACAGAGTCTCATGTAGCTCAGGCTAGCCTTGAATTAGTTGTGTAGAAGACACTAACCTGATCCCCTGATTGCCCTACCTGTACTTCCTAAATGTTGGGATTATAGGTGTCTACTACCATTCCTATTTTTTAGTTTTCTTCTAATTTAAAAAGAAAAAATAGGGTGGGTTTGGGGGCTGGCACTTGTCCCTGGGCCTGACAACTAGAGTTTGGTTCGTGAGACCTGCATAGTGGAAGAAGAGAGCCAACTCTCAGCAGGTTTGACCTCTGACTTCCACACATTTGCCATGGCACGTGTGTGTCCTTCCACCCCACAAAATAAACAAGTAAACTATAATTTAATTAGCGCATGCATGTGTGCATGTGTGCGTGATATATGTGGAGCACACACATGCCATAGTACACACATAGGGAGGTCAGAGGACAATTGTGGAGCTGGCTCCCTTCCCCTTTTATGTGGGTTCTGGGGATTAAACTCAGGTCGTCAGGCTTGATTACAAGTGCCTTTACTGATTGAACCATCTTGCTGTCCCTAGTTCTGATGTCTTGAGACAAGAATTCACTTACGTATCCCAGGTTGGCCTGGAACTCACTGCGCATCCTAGGCTGCCTTGGACCACACATCAGTCTTCTTGCCTTAGCTTCTTGGGAGCTAGGATTGCAGACTTAGTGTCTGAGCTAGGATTGAATTTAAAAAATCAACTTGTGGACTGTGGCATGTGTCTGAGGCATATAGTGCTTGCCCGACATGCGTAACGTCCAGCATGAAGGCAAGGAACAGTAACAGACACATCAATTTGTATTTGGTATCTATATGTATTGTACAATTTGTACCTGTACTATGAAGTCTCTCAGGTGAACCATGTGACCATTGCCTTGGTCTAATCTCTACTGATCACTGTTCCTGTCTCCACGAGTCTTAAAAAAAGGAGACCCAACATTCAGCTAGATCTGCTGTTCAGTTGGCTCAGGCGGAGTTTTCAGGTGAGCCCACGAGCTTCAGGCCCAAGATAAAAGCTCTGTTTCTCATTTCAACCTTGTCAAGCTAAGAATGATTTGATTGCTCCTGAATTTTGCATGTGTCAGCATAGCAGAAGCTTAGTCATGCAAATCCTTGTCACTTAGCCTGTCCCTAGCCCAGGAAGACATAGCTGTGTTTTCATATTTTATCTCTGTTTGGAGTTGAAAGCACGCTTTTCTTTTGTGTTTAGAGAACAGATGTCAGGACCATGTTTAAAGCACATAACCCAGGGAGTGAAAAATGTTTTTCTGCTTTTGAAAGAAAGAGACTCCACGATAATGAATTCAGTCTGCCAGTTTGTATTTTCAAGGAATATTTTAACTGTTTCGGGACTTCCCCCACACCTATCCCTTTAAGCATCTCCCTCACATGGCCAGTGAAGGCCAAAGTCATTTTGGTCTAACAGTTTCTTTTGTTGTCTCACTGAGAGGGCCATATATAAGCCGGTCTTTCAAGGATTGAGAGTCCCTTAGAACTTCAGGGCTCTGTGTTAGGTCGTCATTTATCCAACAAAGAGCACACGAGGGAAGCTGTAATGGACACATTTATTCTGAAGATTTTCACCAGGACGAACCGGTTAGTGCTTCAGGAAAATCAGCTGGGGAGGTGGCCAGGGAAGGCAGAAGACATATGTCTCTCTGAGGAAGTGCAGGTGACTGACTAGCCAGGCACTGAAGGGAAAGTGGGTGAACAGATGGCCCAGGATCTCCATCCAGTGTGATTCGGAGTAGGGTGATGATGACCTCGCCCAACCGGAAGGTGGATAAAGGTCATGAGCCTATTTGCACACACCTGGCAACCATTTGCAATATTTGTTTCTGTCAAACTTCTGGTTAGATGTGGAACAGTGTGTTCTTAGCCAGGAGAGGTGTGGTCTCTCACTTCATCTTAGGAGACCAAGTTACTGTGGCAGATGAAGGTAAGAGGCAACTTAGCTGCAGTCAAATACACTGGAACTGTGCTGGGTGTGGTAAGACCCCTCTGTAATCCTAGCACTGTGGAGGCAGAAGGAGAGGGGTCTGGAGTTCCAGGCCAGTCTGGCCTATGTGATGAGACCCCTTCCCATCCTGGGCTAGCTACTTTCCTTGGTACTGTGACCGAGTCACTGACGGAAACAATGTAAGGGAGGATTCATTTTGCTTCATAGTTTGGGAGACTACACTCCATCACAGCAGGGTATGGTATGGTGGAGTTCCTGGTGGCAGGAGGGTCTCATATGGTGGTTAGAAGTTCTCACATCTCAATGGACCAGGAAGCAGAGAGCTAGACCATAGCTAGAGGTAGGGTATAAGCCATAAAGTCCAGCCCTCTAGGGGCTTCCATTCTCCAGTTAGGCCCCACTTCCTAAATAAAGTGAGATCCTAATTAGTCTTAACAATAAAAACCTCAGCTATTGAGGGTGAAAGCTGAAGGATCAGAGAAGCAGAGCAGTCAGCCACCAGAAACTTATCTCTAAGAAACCTCAGACTGAATGGGGGGCTTAAGATCCTGTCTCTACATATCCTTAGACTGAATGGGCCATCCTGTCTCTAAGAATCCTCAGATTGAATGGGGGGGGGGGGGGGACACGGCAGGTCCTGTGTCTACCTACCTTTTATTCCTGTCTTCACCTCCCTACTGCTGGGGTTAAAGATGTGAGCCTCCCATGTGCTGGGATCAAAGACATGATCCTCCCATGTGCTGGGATCAAAGGCGTGAGCCTCTACCACCTGGCTCTGTTTCTCTTTTAGACTGGTTCAATCTCCTGTAGCCCAGGGTGGCCTTGAACTCCTAATTTTCCTGCTTCCTCCTCCCCAGTGCTGGGATTAAAGATGTGTGCCACCACTGCCTGGCCTCTATGGTTAACTAGTGGCTAGCTCCACCCTCTGATCTCCAGGAAAGCTTTATTTGTCAGAACACAAACAGAATATCACAACCTTCTAAAACTGTCCCACTAGGTGGGAACCAGGGCTCAAACACATGAACCTGGCGGACATTTCATATCCAAACTATAACCCTTTGTCCCACAAAACACACTACAAGGAAACAAACAAGGCAGAGAGCTTGTGCCTTTTGTTTGTTTTTTTATTGAAATAAAATATTTTGTTTTGTTTTCAGGACAGGGTCTTTCTGTGTAGACCAGGTTGGCTTTGAACTCACAGAGATCTTGTCTCTGCCTTGAGATTGCTAGGATTAAAGGCATGTGCCGCCATGCCCAGATGTTTGTTTGATTTTTGAGGCAGGGTTTCATGAATTCCAGCCTAGCCTTGATCTCAGTGAGTCTGAGGATGACCCTGAACTCCTGATCATCCTGCCTCCTCCTTCCAAGTGCTGAGATTGTAAACATGAAGGACTATGCTTAGCTGGGATACACTTTGAGACTAGGACAGTTCTCTTTGTACACGGCTGAGAGACAAATATTTAGATTGATAGGTAGTTTATTTAATATCTCAATTGTCTCCTGTTTATCAATGGTTGAATTAGAGCCTGGCTTTGTGTTACATGCCCGTAATCCTTGTACTGAGGAGGCAGAGGAAGGAGAATCAAGAGCTCCCAACCTCAGTTACGTATGGAGTTCAAGACCAGCCTGTGCTACATGATGAGACTCTGTCTGAAAAGAACAACAGCCAAGCCAGACACAGCAGCTCATGTTTGTAATTCCAGCACCTGGAAGGCTGAGACTGGAAGATCGCCACGAATTTGAGCCCAGCTTGGGCTACAGAATGAGACTTTATCACAACAAAACAAAACGAAATGAAATAAAACAACAGAAAGTATTTCATTAGTTCACTCCATTTATTTTTTATTGTTATTATACAATGCAATTTAATTTATTGGTTCATTCATATGTTGAATTAATGTGTAAAAATTTTTATATACTTTGTGCCATATGGTACAGGAATATGCAAAGACTGAATCAAGGTATTCTGCCTCAGCAGGACCAGGAGTTAAACCCAGGTCTTTGTATTAGCTCCCTCCGTGGTAGCTATATTTCACTCTTAGTAGCTTTGTAAGTCAGTTTCCACATATAGCCAAGGCCTAGAAGACAGACAGAATACCCAGTGACACTATAACAAAGAAACATGTTTAATAACTTTTTTAAAAAACAATTTTTTTAGCTTTCTCATGTACTGGGTGGTAACTGAGCGTCATGCTTGGGAGAAGTTACAGGAAGGTGCAAATCCATGTTTGGAACTGGAAGCACACTTGTGCCTTTCATTATTCTCCTGGAAGTATCATCTGTGGGAGTCCCACAAAACTATGACTGTGGTATCTTCCTCTCCAGAAAAGCAAAGATGGAGGCGTCCAGGCCCTTCTCACGGGTCCTGGAGAATGCCCCTCTTTGTTCCTGGGATAGTGTCAAGCAGATGACCTCAGGGGCATCTACATGAATCACTGTCCTCGCAGAGACTTGTTCTAGAAGCTTCCTGGGGGAGGTAGGTAGGCAGGGCAGGAAGTCCATGGGCAGTGAGAACCACGTCTGGTTACCAGTGCAGCCGACCTTCTCCCCAGCCCACGCTCTCTAGACAAAGGAGGGAACATGTGTGTATCTTCAGAGCTTCTGGCTACCATGCAGAGTGAGTGGGATCATGAAGCTGGCCCCTGCCCTTAGGAAACTTATGCTCTAGAGAAAATCTGAGTTGTGCACTTGAGGGAAATAATGACAAGGTAACTCACAATTTCTCAGCCTCTGAGAGGAGATCAAAAGGGTTGTGGTACAATGGCTCGCCATGCTGGTGCCTGTTTGGATTGCCCAAGTGCTCCAGGGAGTCGTTTCGACTGGCTTGGAAGAGGAGCCAGGACTGGATTTTAGTGGCTCTTGACCTTCCCCTCCCTGCCCTGCATCTGTGTCCTCATCAGAAGTCTGGGAATTACAGGGCTGGCTATCTGACTCACCGAGATGTCATAAAGATGCGTGAGACGTCGAGGTCTTGTTCTTTCTGCCTTTTGACAGAAAGACACCCCTAGTGATGAATGTGGGGTGTCAGTGCTGACGACAGCACTTTCAGCTCGGCATTTCATATGCTGCAAAACCTAATCCACTCCGTCTAAACATGGAAATGCCGTAACTCTGCCCAACTCATCACTCCACTAATCCACTTAACCCCTGGCCGATATATAATCTAAATATTTAATCTTGTCTCCTTGTTATCTGTGTTTATTCCACGTTCATTTATGGTCTGAGTCTCCTCTCTGTTTATCCACTTTGATGGACTAGAATTTAATTGAGGAACACCTCCAAGAGATGTCTCATCCATTTCTTCCTTTTCTGGCACCTGGTACCTAACTTGACACATTGTAAGTACAGATGTTTGAAGTTGATGAGCCGGCCCCTCTCCAAGTCATTTTCTTCCTTCCTTTCTTT
>CABHPP010146296.1:0-12343 GCA_902168425.1 Peromyscus attwateri
GAGGCCACCTGTGTCTCCTGGCTCTTGGCCATCCTGTCTTTAGAAGTAGTGCTCACATCTTTCTAGACTTTGATTCTGTTATCGCCTCTTTTTCCCTCGTCCTCCCGCCTCCCTCTTTAACTTGTTAAGACCCTTTGATGATATCAGGCCCTCCCAGAAAATCCAGGCTCGTCCCTCCTCTCAAGATCCTTAATTACACCTGAGCTGCACAGTCCGTTTTGTTTCATGAGGTCACGTGAGCACCAGCTTCGGGGTGAGGATGTGAGCATCTTTTACTTTTACTTTACCAGCCCTCCATCCCAGTTATACTGGGCGTTTAATCACCCACCATTTGCACTTAATGATTTCCATTGAACGCACCCCAACTCTGGCTTCGTCTGCTGAGTGTTTTGGTAATGAGGCCTGCTTCTCAAAAATAGGATGCAGAGTAAGATGTAAGGTCCCTTAAAGCCACAGTGTGATGACAGAGCATCCTCTTTACCCCTGCATATCCTGGTCTTAAAAGTTCCAGCTTTGCATGAAAACAGCTGAGGAGATGCTGAGAACAGGAAAACCATGCCAAGACAGGCAGGTGTGAGGCCAAGTCTAGACTTTACTCTAAACCCCTCAGCCCCCAGGGATGTGGTCCACTCACTTCCACAGTGCTAGCGGGACCTTGGGGAGGTCTGAGGAATGCTGGGTTTTATTCAAATGATTAACATCGTGTTTCAACACCATTCTTTCCCCGTTAATTTGAAATGCATCAGCGTGTGTGTGTGTGTGTGTGTGTGTGTGTGTGTGTGCGCGCGCGCGCGCGCGTGCGTGCGTGCGTGCGCACGCGCTGGGGATGGGACCTAGAGCCTCATGCTTGAGTACTTACTGTATCACTAAGCTACATGCCAATTCCAGCGTAGGTTTTCAGTTAAGCGTGGACTTTTTACACTGTTCTACTCTCTGTGTTAATTTTATATCGTCTGAGTGACTTCATTATGTGTTAAGAAAGTGGTTGAACAATTCCCCCTTATTAGCATTCTTTTGAAAAAAATATTCCCACAAGTTTATTGTATTCTTAAAAGGGACTTTTCTTAAGGAACGGTCCTGGGCTTACATTGAAATTGGGGAAATAATGCAGAGAGGTCTCATCTGCTTTGTCCCCAGTGTCCTCTAGGAAGCAGCAAGTGTGAGCCGGGTACATTTATGACAGCTAAATTTGGTTTTGAAATCATTGCTGCAGAAGCATTTACCCAGGCGACGCAAACCTTTTGAATTCCGATGTGGAATTGAAATGTATTAGGAGTCAAGTCATCCCTCCTCTCCCCAGGGCTGTGTGGTGAATGTGGACTGTGCAGACATTTCTGGAGGTTCTGGGGCACCACGTGGGCTTTGCCAATCGGGTGGCTTTTCTAGTCATAGTGACCACATATGACATTGACTCTGCTTTAAACCTTCCTGATCTGGTGTCTAGTTTTTGTTTTTTCTCACCTCTGACCTCTGCCTCTGTGGGCTGAGTACCGGAGTCCTGTAATGCCCGAGGGCCTCATCTTTGCTCCATAGTGACAGGAATGTCAAACCAGGTGAGAGGACCCAACAGCCCCCAGTCAGAAGCTCTGGCACACTTGGAGAGTCTGTGGCCCATGGGTGCCAGGTGTGGTTTGGCAAGAGACAGAACCAGGCTGTCTTTGAGACTACGGATGAATTACATGAGTAACGTGGATTGAAATAAGGAGTGGAATCCAGAGAAGTAGGGGAATCATTTTTTAGGTTTAAAAAGGATGTTAAATGCCAGCTCCATGCAGGATTGGCCTTCAGACAGGACCTGATGGCCTGGCATGGTGGTTCATCGTTTAATTTTAATTTTAATTTTTGTGCATAGGTGTTTTACCTACATACGGCGTGTGTTCCAGGTGCCTGCAAAGGCCAGAAGAGGGTGTTAGATCCCCTGGGACTAGAGTTACAGAAGGTTGTGAGCATCTGTGTGGGTGCTGGGATTGGACCCGGGTCCTTTGGAAGGGCAGCCAGTACTCTTAGCTGCTGGTCCCTCTCTCCAGCCCCTCGTTCAACATTATGAATTCACTTTTAGCACTGAAAAATTAGAGGCCACCCCCACCCCAAGCCCTCAGTTTTCAGCCTTTCTAGAAAAATCAAAGGTTTGGCAGCACTGGATTTGTCTCTCAAGCAGGAGCCCAGTAGGAGTTGCCTGCCCCTCACTGAGCGTCCCCCGCACGTGAGTTACAAGGGTCTTGTGGCTTTTTTTTTTTTTTGTACAAGAATTTAAGAGAAGGGGCTGAAGGGATGGCTCAGTAGTTAAGAGTACTGGGTGCTCTTCCAGAGGTCCAGAGTTCAATCCCCAGCACCCACATGGTAGGTTGCAACCATCAATAACTGTGGTCGCATGGGATGCGATGCCTTCTTCTGACATGCAAATGTACATACAGACAAAACACCCATAGATGTAAAGTACATAAATACATCTTAAAAGAAGAATTTAAGAGGAAAGAGTTGTTTTGTTTGTTTATTTGAGACAGGCTTGTATGTACCCGAGGCTAGCCTTAACCTCAGTATTTAGCTGAGCATGGCCTTGAACTTGTGATCCTTCAGCTTCCACCTCCTGAGTTCCTGAGTGCTGGGATTACAGGCATGCACCACCACGCCTGGGTTATGCAGTGCTGGGGCTCGAACCCCAGGGTCTCATGGGTGCTCACAAACACTCTACCAACAGAGCTACACCCCCAGCCCCCGTGAAATCCTTCCGGCGGCCATTCTGCCTCACTGTTTTTGTTTGTTTTGTTTTCCTGGAGACGGGGTGGCACGCACCCTACACTGGCCTCCTGATCCTCCTGCCTCTGTCCCCAGGTGTTGGGCTTGCAGATGCTGCATCCTGCCCGGCCACCTCACTCCTATATGATGTCTGCAATCGTCCCTGTTTGTACATGAGGTCATGGCATGGTTGCGGCTGGACGTACCTGATTTCTAGGTCTCAGTGGGGGCTGTGCTGCTTTTGAGGGGCCGTCATGATGTCCTCGCCTGTTGTATAGCCGCCTTCCTCACTAGACAGTTCGCTCGTGAGGTCGGCCCTGTGTCTGGTTCATGGGTTTGTCTGTCCCATGGGCTCTGGCTTTGTGTCTAGTGTAATAAGCATGCGTTAAACTCATCTGTTGTTACTCTTTTGGTTGCTGTGACAAAGTAGCTAATAAAAACTTAAGAAGGAAGAGTTTGTTCTGGTCCCAGTCTGAGGCTGTAGTCCATCCTGGTGGAGAAGGCACCCAGGGACAGTGTGCCTGCATCAGGAGGCCGAGCGTTGGATGCTGGTCCTCAGTCCGAGCCCCTGTCTCCTGGGACGTGCTGCCCACATTCAGGGTGGACTGTCCTCCTTCCTCAGTTAAACTTCTCTGGACATGCCCTTAGAGACGCCTCCAGAGGCTTATCTTGGGCAATTCTCAGTCTCACGAAGCTGACATGATAGAGCATCGCAGTGAGCGAATCCAAGAGTCTCGTCTCATCTGCCCCGTGTCCTGAGCTGTCGTCCCTGGCCTCTGACATGCCATTCTCTTCCCAGGTCTACAGAACGATCACAAGGCCGTGATGAAGCAGGTGGAGGAGGCCCTGCACCAGCTACATGCTCGGGACAAGGAGAAGCAGGCCCGCGACATGGCTGAAGCCCGAGAAGAGGCCATGAGCCGCAGGCTGGGCTCCAACAGCACCGTCCTACCCCAGGCCTTCGCCAAAGTGAACAGTATCAGCCCCGGTTCCCCAGCCAGTATTGCGGTAAGCCTGCCTGCTCCCCTAAACCCACTCCCAGGAGTGCTGTGAGTTAGGTAGCCCAGGGCTGTGGATCCTTGCCGGAAGCCAAACCCATTCTCCCATTCTCTGGCTCTGAATCCCTTTATTCCATTAACACTTGCTGGCCAGAGCTTGGTGTACATAGGGTCAGTCCACGGGACTCAGGGAGACCCGTTGTGGGACAGTTGGGACACAGTGCAGAAGGTGATACGTCCCTCAAGAAAGGAGGTGCTCTTCTCGGAACCGTTTTCCCTGAACACTGAAGGAAAAAAGGATGAGAAGAGCTTGAGATGCATTCTGTCTTTCTGGATAGATTCTGAGCAGACATCTCAGCAGTGTTATTGAGACGGACTTCAGGCTCACCACAGGATGCAGAGTAGTCAGAGCTGTGCGTCCAGCACTGCAGCCAGCTTCCGAATATCTTCACAGATCCTAAAAAGAAGCCCCGTGGTCCAGACAAGCCACTCGGGATTGGCAACCACCAGTCTCTGTCCGCACAGATCTGCCTGTTCTGTATATTTCATGGGAAGGCAGCCATGTGATAGATGGTCTCTGTGTTTGCCTTCTTTCACTCAGTCCTGTTTTCAGGGTTTATTCAGGGCTTAGTCACATATGTGGGCTTCAGATAATATCCCATTGTGTGGGAATGTGTTTTGTGTGGCAGTTAGGGTCTGTTTGGATCACTTCTGCGTTGGGGCTATTATATGCTTCTGTGACTGTTCATGTAGAAGTTTGTATGTGGGCATGCGTTTGCATTGAATGCTGCAGCCATCCTCCAGGCTAGTACTGCTCTTCTCCCAATTTCAGCCGTGAGGAAAAGCCACACAAACTTGACGCCACCTGAGCCAGGACACATAGCTCCTGGGAAGCAGAACTGGATTCTGAATCCAGATCCTGCAAGTCATCTTATGGCCATTAAACCCTTAAGACTGAGGGCTGGAGGGACGGTTCAGTGGTTACGAGCACTGACTGTTCTTCCAGGGGACCCGGGTTCAATTGCCAGCACCCACATGGAGGTTCACAACCATCTGTCACTCTAGCTCCAGGGGATCCAATGCCCTCTTCTGTCCCTGTCACACAAGTGGCACACAGACATACAGGCAGGCAAAACACCCATACTCATTAAATAATAATAATAGTAATAATAACAATAATAATAATAAAAGAACTTAAAAAGTCACAAGACTGCTGGGTATGGTGGCATGTGTTCATAATCTCAGCTACTCAGGCGGCCGAGGCAGGACCGTCACAAGTTTGGGCAACTTAGCAGAATCCTATTGGAAATTCCAAGTGAAGAAAGACCGAGGCTGTAGCTCTTGGGTAGAGCTCTTGCCAAGATTGGATTCCTAGTGCTGTGAACAATGTAAAAAGCAAAAGAAGTCAGGAGACTGCAGACTGCAGACTGCAGTCAGCTCTCGTCTGGTCGTAGCTGGGTCTGCAGCATCGGGCACTAATGCAGCCAGCCTGTGGTGGGTGTTTATGAAAGGATGAGTCAGTGGACGTCTATAATCTTGGGATCTGAAGTCGAAGGGCCATGCTGGTTCTGGCTGGCCTTGTGCTGGTGACTGTTGTTGAGGGACTTCTAGGGCAAATGCTTGTCCAAAAAAGTAGGCCTATGGGCTGGAGAGATGGCTCAGAGGTTAAGAGCACTGACTGTTCTTCCAGAGGTCCTGAGTTCAATTCCCAGCAACCACATGGTGGCCCATAACCATCTGTAATGAGATCTGGTGCCCTCTTCTGGCCTGCAGTCATACATGCTGTATACATAATAAATAAATCTTTAAAAAAAAAAAAAAAAAGTAGGCCTATGTTCGCCTGCTTCTTCTTGCCCTTGAACCCGGCTCAGAAACTCCAGAAGGCAGCTTGAAGCCTTGTCTCTGTCCTCAAGGCCTCCATTGGACACACCTGGACACCATTTGCTAGGTCTGCCCTAGAGGGAACCTCCAGGATGAGGTGGCTCACTGACCCACTGACCTTTCCTGTATGAGGAGTCTAAATCTTTGGACTTTTTGCTCTGAGTTGGCCATTCTTCCCTTGTAGAAACTGAGCTCATGACCTTGCCCCTGAGTTGTGTACTGAGCAGTAAAAATGACCAGAAACGCATTCCACCTCTTCGACGGTTTCTAATTTTCTCCTGTCTTTAGGGCCTGCAAGTGGATGATGAAATTGTAGAGTTCGGCTCTGTGAACACCCAAAACTTCCAGTCGCTGCAGAACGTCGGCAGCGTGGTGCAGCATAGCGAGGGGGTGAGTTGGGGTGCCCTGGCATCTGGGTGCCTCACAAACCGCAGAGGCATGTTGCTCACAGTTAGGGGGGTGGGGTGGAAATCCAAGAGGAGGGACCCGCAGACTGAGGTGGTCTGGTGGGGATGTTTCCTAGTCCGTAGATGGCACAGCTTGCTCAAGTGATGGACCACTAATTCCGTCACTGGGGCTCCACCCCCTAAGTGACACCCCTCTAAAGCCCAGTTTCCTACGCCATCACACCTGGGGTTAGGCTTCCGGCATAAGAACTTTCTGGAGGGAAGCAAACATTCAGCACTGGGCATCTGTCTGGGATATTTTGGTCCAGAAGATGTTGGTGGGTTCTTCGCTGCCGATAGTGTAGTTCCTGAAGAGTGGTCTGCATTGCGTCCCCTGCCTGGGATGCTTCTCCTCCCCTTTCCCACACTGTCTTTACGCAGCTGAGTCCTTGGTGTGCCTTTCCCGGTCACCTGGTCAGACCTCTCTTCCTATGTGTCCAGTGCCTGTTTGCGGTCACTCTTCCGGGAGATCTCTTCACTCTGCCACAGACTCCCTTCCCCTGCAGCTGCTCCTGGGCCCACTTGTCCACACTGCCTTCTCCAGACTGTGATGTTTCCAGCTTCACACCCTCATGACCGTGTGTGCATGTGCATGCGTTTCTAGGTGGAAACCGTGAAGAAGGGTCACAGGATCTAAGAGTGCCACCGAAGACTATTTTTATGTGAGACGGTCTCTGTGTACCCGGGCTGGCCTGGAACTCACTGTGTAGCCTGGGATGATCTCGAACCTTCTGACTGTATCCCCTCCACTGCCTCCACATCCCAGCTGTGCTCCACTGTGTCTGGCTTCATGGAGTCCTGAGCCAGCTCTCCAGCCCGTGGACATATGTTCTTACTTCCCTGGCACATAGGCTTCTTCTGGAATTTATTTTGTAATTAGTGTGGCATGTCACCAGTCCACTTTCCCCTAAGTGCATAGTGGCTGACCCAGTAGCATTTACTGTTTTTACTTCACATGCTACCCCTGTTACTATCAGGGGTCTTCACACTGTCACCCCTGTTACTATCAGGGGTCTTTGTATGTGTGTAGTGTTCTGTTTGTTCTGAGCCTTTTTGGAATCGCTTAGAAGAATCCATCTGTCCCTTGTCAGCTTTCCATTAACACCTTGCTATAGAGTGAGTGCAAAAACCATTTGGAAAGTTCGCAGGCTCCAACCACAGACTCTGCTTCTGTGTCTAGAGCAGCAGTTCTCAGTCATCCTAACGTTGTGACCCTTTAATAGAGTTCCTCGTGTTGTGTGACTCCCAACCATAAAATGATTTTTAGTTTTTCGAGACAGGGTTTCTCTGTGTAGCTTTGGAGCCTGTCCTGGAACTCACTCTGTAGCCCAGGCTGGCCTCAAACTCACAGAGATCCGCCTGCCTCTGCCTCCCGAGTGCTGGGATTAAAGGCGTGCGCCACCATCGCCACAACCATTTGTTTTTTAAGTATAAATATATATACATGCATCATTTTATTATAAAAACAATGCGTATTTAGTTCAGCCATAGGAATGTCGTAAGTTCTTCGTTACAACATAGATATTGAAAATATGGTTCACAGTGAAAGAGACCTAGGGCAAGGCCATATGATTCCACTCAGTGAAATTGTCTAAAAAGCAGTCAGCGAAACACAGAGATGGGGTGGGGGTGGGGGGGATTGGTGGTTGCTGGGGCTGGAGGGATGAGGATGGGGACTGACTGCTGACGGTCTTTTGGGTGATTCAGACGTTCTGCAGTTAGACCGTGGTGCTGGCTCATAACTCTCTGAGTACAGGAAACCCACTGAGCCACGTACTTCATTATATGCAAATTGTGTCTCAGTAATAAATAGAATGCCTATTTATCTTAGGAACAAAATCCCATAGTGCAGAAATGTTTAAAAATCAAAGCCCTGTGTCTCTCCCTTCCTCAGTCCCTCCCCTGTGTGTGCTCACTTCTGGACTGGGGGCTGGGGTCCAGACACAATGAGAGCTCATTGGGGGGGGGGGGCGAGGTTAATTCAATAATCCCAATTTCACACCCTGACAAGTGTTACAAAAGGAAGCGCAGGAGGCCTGGAGGAAAGCAGTGGGGTCCTGATTTCGTCTGGGGTTGAAGGAGAAGGCTCCTCGGGACAGTGCATAGAAGTTGATCAAGTGGAGTGGCCACCAGAGGAGAGCCTTCAGGCTGGTTGGCAGGGTGCGGGAGAAGCAAGGCCACCAGAGGATGGTGGGTGGAGCTCAGAACCAGGAGAATAGAGAAGGGCAGGAGGTGGAGCTGGGAGGTGACCGGGTGTCAGGCCACTCAAGGCCAGCCTTGGAGTGCCTCACAATGATAATCGCTGCCTTCTCCTGCGGAGCAGAGGGAACAGCTGTGCCTCCCAAGCTGGGCAGGGTTTGTCTTAGAGATGTCACGAGTGCTAGTTAGCAGGTTTGGGGGTCAGTTTCCAGCATCTGGGGCGGTGTCCAAATAGGGTCCTAAATGGGAACCAGGTGGTTAAATACATGAACCTGTGGGGGACATTCTTAAATGGCTGTGCTTCCTACCACTGTATTTTGTCTCCCACCACCTTGAAGTTGTACACAACTCCTTAATACCCGCTTTGGGAGCTTGTCCAGCGAGGAGCCCAGCACCCTATAATTTCATGGTCAGGAAGTGGCTTCCTGGCATTCTGCTTGAGTCCATTGTGAGAGTTAAGGAAGCTGAGGCCAGAGTGACCTTCTTTGACTTTCAGAAGCCCCTGAATGTGACGGTGATCCGCAGAGGGGAGAAACAGCAGCTCAGACTGACTCCGACGCGCTGGGCAGGAAAAGGACTGCTGGGGTAATGCCTCTGCTTTGTTCTGGGCCAGCACAGTACCGATGGAGTGTTCTCAGATGAGGCTGCAGGCAAGAGGCAGCGAGTCCTCAGGTCATCTGAGTCTCTGCTGCTTTCCTTTCCTGAGCCTCGCCCTTAAGAGAAGGAAAAAGGGCTGGTGAGGTGGCTGAGCAGGGAAGGTGCTTCCTGCCAAACCCTGTGACCTGAGTTTGGTCCCCAGTGCCCACATGGTGGAAGGAGAGAACCGATTCCTGCAAGTTGTTGATGGCACACACACTCACAAACTCTCTTCTGTACACAATGAATACATTGAAAAATACAGTTTGGGAAGACAAATACAGTTTCTAAAAAAGAGAAAGGTGGTGTCGCAAAGCCCTGCTTCACTGCCGGTTTCGCAGGATGGAGCCGGCAAGCTTGAACCCTGTCTCTGTTTCCTTTCACAGCTGCAACATTATTCCTCTCCAGAGATGACTGTCCCCAGGGACCTGCAAGAAAGCTGCCTTCAGCCGGGCCCTGCACTTGGGCCTGGTAGGGATTTCGTCATTCTCTTCGGTCTCTGAGGTGTAAGGATCTGGAAGAGAGCGGGCGAAGCCTGAACATCGAGGTGGAGGACATGCTCTGGCCGCCTAGTGTACTCTCTCTGCATTGAGACATTATTAAAAACGTGATTTGTGCCTAGCTAAGTCTTGTGCAAATTAGGCCGTAGCCCTATCTGGGAATTCTCTACATTGAGTTGGAATGATTCTAGCAGGTAATGATCTGACTTCATGTTCTTTTTTTTTTGAGACAGAGTCTCCCTGTGTAGCTCTGGCTCTCCTGTGTAGACCAGTCTGGCCTTGAGCTGACAGAGATCTCCTGCCTCTGCATACTGAGTGTTGGGATTAGAGGCTTGCACCACCATGCCTGGCTAGACCCTGAGGGGTATTTATTATACATATATGATTTTTACTGAAGGTTTTGAGACTTTCATACATGCATACAGTATATTTCTCTCCTCCTTTGTCCCTTCAGTTCCTCCCAGATCTCCCCTCATATCCACTTCCCAGCCTCAGGTCCCTTTTTAAAAATAAATAACGTACTGAGTGCAATTCATGCTGCCCATATACTTACAGATGTGGGGTCTTCCACTGGATGAGTGTGGTCCACCTACCAGGGTCCTCACCTCGAACAGCCACAGGGACTTGAGTGCCCCAGGATCTCCTGTAGCCCAGCCCAGCCCCAGATTTGCCATGGAGTGGAGGATGATCTTGAATGTGGGGTCCTCCAGCCTCCAACTTCCAAATGCAGTATCACCTGCCTAGGCATTTCCTCTTGTAGGAGGTGGGGTTTGGAGACAGGGTCTCTTTGTGAGTTCAGACTGGCCTTAAACTTGGGATCTTCCTGCCTCGGTCTCCTAAGGGCTGGCATTATGGCGTATGCCACTAAACCTGGCTCTTCGTATGGGTTTTCTCTTTTCAAAAAAACCTGGTTTTGTAGTGGTAATTGTGACCATTGTACCATCCCACCTGAATTTCCTGCGATCTTCAAAGCAAGCTCAGAAGGAGTTGGAAAGAAAGTTGGGGGGCTGGAGGGATGGCTCAGAGGTTAAGAGCACTGACTGCTCTTCCAGAGGACCTGGGTTCAGTTCCCAGCAACCACCTGATGGCTCACAACCATCTATAATGGGATCTGGTGCCTCTTCTGGCCTGCAGGCATACATGCAGGCAGAACACTGTGTACATAATAAATCTTTAAGAACAAAACAAAAAGAAAGTTGGGCAAAGCAAACCGGTTCCTGGGTGAAGTCAAGTTGATTCTCGTGCTGGAAACTGAAGCCTAGAGCTTATACCCTGGGCAAGTGTTCACCGTGGGAACCCTGATGTCAGCAGCTGTCAGCAGCTGTCCAGTCTCTGCTTGGAGCAGTACCGCCCTGGGTAGAGAAAGCACTAGAGTTCCGTGCATCCTCCAAAGTTGGCTCTGTGTATCCACCATAGTTCCACGAAGAGATTAGCAAAGGTCAGGAGGCCTCACAGGTTAACCCGCTGGAGAACAAGCCCCCTGTAATAAAAGACCCTGCAGATAGCTCCTGATTGGGCTTTTATAATTGAGTCCTGGCCACACCCTGGGATCGGCAGCCTGGGAAGTTAGGTGTGCTAGAGGTTGCGAAGGTGAACATGTTTACGGACGCTGCTTTTATTTTCTGTCTTTTGAGATGGTAAAATTGGTGTGGGTGATTCTTAGTGACTCTGTTTTTCTTCCTTTCTCCATGTGCCCCAGTTACTTTCCCCAGTTGCTACCAGTTTCTGTTTTGGATGTCTGGCACGTTCCGAGAGGAAGCTGGTGCCCTTGGATTGGATTGCTCAGGATGGAGGCAGACAGCTTTCTCTGACAGCAGTCAGTATTGGCGTGTGCCTCCTGCCTTGAGTCCTGACACTGAACTTGAAAGCCTCCCCAAACTGCTCCAGCCAGCCAGCCTCATGTATTCCTCTCCTGTAGCCAGACGTGCTGTGTTTACCAGTGTTTGGTGTTTGAATTGCAGGCTACAATTCCAAGTATTTTCCAGCCTCGTGATAAGTCCCACACTATAATAAACACAGCTTGTACCATTCAGTTCCTCCTTTTTGAGATCTGCATGTGATCACCAGGCTGGGGCATGGTGGTGCACTTGTTGGGAGAGTCGTTCATATTCTGAAGTGGCGGCAGCAGGGTGCTCTGAGCCAGGCCCGTTGGCCAGTTTCCTGCAGGACAGCCACCTTAGGGCTCTTCTGGAAGTCACATTGGCGTGAATGACCCTGAAGGATTTCACCAAGGTGGGTTTGCAGAAACTGTGTGATAACCAAGATCGTGCACTCCACATAACTCCAGTCCTAGTCAGCTAAACCTTCTCTGCATACTGTGCCCTGGTGAGAAGGGGTGTGTGTGTGTGTGTGTGTACGTGTGTACGTGTGTACGTGTGTACGTGTGTGTACATCTGCAAGGCCAGGAAATTGGGTTTAGTGCTGAGAGAATCTTTTTTTTTTTTTTTTTAATTTATTTTATGTACGTTGGTGTTTTGCCATGAGTGTTGGATCCCCTGGAACTGGAATTACAGTTGTAAGTTGACCTGTGGGTGCTGGGAATTGAACTCTGGCCCTCTGGAAGAGCAGTCAGTGCTCTTAACCACTGAGTCATCTCTCCAGCTCCCCAGAGCTCTTGTTGCATGGTTTCCTGAAGCGCCATGAACATGAAGGAGCAGTCCACTCAGATGAACCCGGTGAACCAGTGAGCCTTCTGGGGTCACTTAAAGGAGCGTCCGGCTACAGCAGTGTGAGCCCCACTGCACTGTGGACGTACAGCTTGCAGGCAACTCCACTCACGACTCTCCTTTACCCCAGTCAAGCCTTATGTAGCCCAGGCTGACTTTGAACTGATCCTTCTTTCTTCATCTCCCTAGTTCCGGGTTCGAAGGCGTGTTACATCACATCTGGCCAGGAGGCTGCTCCATCTTTCTTTTTTTTTTCTTTTCTTTTTTTTTTTTTTTTTTTT
>CABHPP010146296.1:21028-48098 GCA_902168425.1 Peromyscus attwateri
CTTTTCTTTTCTTTTCTTTTCTTTCCTTTTCCTTCCTTCCTTCCTTCCTTCCTTCCTTCCTTCCTTCCTTCCTTCCTTCCTTCTTTCTTTCTTTCTTTTTCTTTTTCTTTTGTCGGAGCTGAGGACCGGACCCAGGGCCTTGCACTTGCTAGGCAAGCGCTCTACCACTGAGCTAAATACCCAACCCCTCTTTGGTTTCTATTTAAAGACTGAAACCTCAGAAAGTAACGAGTCGTCCACACACTCCCAAAGTCCTGAAGTAAGTGAGATTTTCAGAGAGGTCCATCCAAAAGTTGAAATTACTGAGGCACCTGCCGTCGGGTCTGAGGAGACAGAGATGGAGTCTCTCAGGTGGAAGTTACTGCAGGAAGTTAAGGAGGAAGCTAACAAAGAGGCAGCAGGTTCAGCCCAAGGTTGGAGAGACAGAGAATCAAGAACCTCTGGAAAGCTGTCTTACTTCCTCTCGGAAGAAGGAGAACAGATATCATCCCAGTTCAAAGGGAGTTCCAAGGCGTCCATGGTGTCCACCTCCACAGAAGACACCTTGTTCCAGAAGGAAGAGGTCCCCAAGGTGTATCCTTTGGTAAGTGTCCCCACAGTGTGATTCCTGGGTTTGGACAGTTCTGTGAGAGAGGGCATGTGCATGTCTGGGAAGTTCCAGTGTGTATGTGCTTGTGTGTGTATGTGTGTTATGTGTGTGTACCCACATACATATGGAGGCCAGAGGATAACCTTGGATGTCTTCTTCAGCCTCTGTTCACCATTATTATTATTACTTTTGTTTTGTTTTGTTTTTTTGTTTTTTCGAAACAGGGTTTCTCTGTGTAGCCCTGGCTGTTCTGGAATTTACTCTATAGGCCAGGCTGGCCTCGAACTCAGAGACTGGCCTGCCTCTGCCTCATGAGTGCTGGAATTAAAGGTGTGTGCTACCATCACTGGTGGGCTTTTTTTTTTTTTTTTTTTTTTTCATAAGGTTTCCTGTTGGCTTGGAGTTTGTATTGTAAAGCAGCCTGGGCTGCCTGGCCAGTGACATCCACCCCTAAACCCCCTAAGATCCCCTAAGATCTCTGCCTCTTCAGCACTGTGGTTACCAGCAACTCACTTCCGGCATGCCTAGCCGGTTTTTGTTATTTAGAGGGATTCTGAGGAGTAAACTCAGTCCTTTCAGTTGGCAGCTCTCCAACCCAGAAAAAAAATACA
The DNA here is from genome assembly GCA_902168425.1 of Peromyscus attwateri. Lineage (NCBI taxonomy): Eukaryota > Metazoa > Chordata > Mammalia > Rodentia > Cricetidae > Peromyscus > Peromyscus attwateri. The sequence continues at coordinate 22,229 of CABHPP010146296.1, forward strand.
AAAACCTTTTTAATACTTTTCAGACAAGCTATGTCTTTTAAAGTTCTGTCAAGAGTTGGGAGGTTGGGGAGACACCCATGTGTTAGACCTGGAACTGGAAGGCAACGTCTGGCTTCCATAGCACTGCTCAGCAGGCCGGAAATTCCCGGCATAGTTTGACTGTTGCCTTGGCGACTCCGCGAGGGAGACGCCATCGCCTTTCCCACCCTGTTTCTCTCCCTCCTCCCTCTCTCTCTCTCTCTCTCTCTCATCTTCCTCTCTTTACCCTCTTCCTTCTCAGACACTACCACTGTCCCTCCTCCGTGTCTACTTTTCTGCCTCCGCTAGGGGGAGAGCTTTGAGAGGTCCCCAGACCCTCATCAGAAAGCGACACATCTCTGGCCTTCCCTAGGAATCTGTCCTCGCTGCTGCGGCTGACTTGCATCCCAGGGAGGCGCCATCTGCGAGGCACGAAAATATTGTCCTTTGCCCAGCGCAGGAGAAGGAGGAGGAGGCCCCTCCCCCACTGCTTTCCCCATCTGCTGCTTTGTGGAAATTGTTTGCTAGGATTCATTCTTGCTTTTTGCTTTTTTTTTTTTTTTTCCTTTCTTTCCCCGAGGATCCATGCCTGCGGAAGATTGACTCTATCTATGTAAAGAACTTATTCCTGACACAGAGTGAGCCTTTCCCCACAGCTCACGTTAGATTTTGGTTTTTCTGTTTTGCTTTGAGACAAGGTTTTGCTATGTAGCCCAGGCTAGCCTTGAACTTACAACTCTCTTACCTCAGCCCCGAGTTCTAGGATTATAGACATGTACAACTTTGCCAATAGTCACTGGTTTCCTCCACCACTCTCTACCTTATTTATTTTTATTTAAGAAAGAATTTATAGAAAAAAGAGAAGAAGAAGGAAAGAATTTATAGTGTATTTATTTGTGAGGGGGCATGCACAGCCTCCAGTGCACATGGGAAAGCCAGAGAGCCTCTTGCAGAGGTCAGTTTCCCAGCCCCATCTGGTGGGTCTAGGCACTGAACTGATGTCCTCAGGTTTGGCGGCAAGCACCTTCACTCACTGAGCCATTTTGCCCATGTCCCACTTAATTTTTCTGAGAGCTTCTCGCTTAGCCTGAAGCTCATCATTTCTTTTTTGTTTGTTTGTTTGTTTTGGTTTTGGTTTTTGGTTTTTCGAGACAGGGTTTCTCTGTGTAGCTTTGCGCCTGTCCTAGATCTCGCTCTGTAGACCAGGTTGGCCTCGAACTCCCAGAGATCCGCCTGCCTCTGCCTCCCGAGTGCTGGGATTAAAGGCGTGCGCCACCACCGCCCGGCTCATCATTTCTTTTAGGCTAGCTGGCCAGCAAGCCCCTGGGATCCTCCTACCTCCACACCCCTTTGCTGAGGTTTCTTAATCAGTTTTCTGCCGCTGTGAGGAGACACCATGACCACGGTAACTGTTCTAAAATAAAGCATTTTACTGGGGGCTTGCTTACAGTTTCAGAGTTAGTCTGTGACTGATCACCCTGGCAGAGAGTGTGGTAGACAGGCAAGTAGGCAGGGGGACCGGCCTGGTGCTGGAGCTAAGAGCTTACATCCTGATCCATCTGCAGGTAGCAGGCAGAGAGAGGCTGGACCTGGAGTGAGCTTTTAAAACCTCAAAGCCCGCTGGGCGGTGGTGGCGCACGCCTTTAATCCCAGCACTGGGAGGCAGAGGCAGGCAGATCTCTGTGAGTTCGAGGCCAGCCTGGGCTACCAAGTGAGTTCCAGGAAAGGCGCAAAGCTACACAGAGAAACCCTGTCTCGAAAAACAAAAATAAACAACAACAACAACAAAACCCTCAAAGCCCACCCTCAGTGACACACCTCCTCCAGTGAAGCCATGCCTAATAATCCTTCCTAAACAGTCTGTCAACTGGCGACTAAATTCAAAAATATATGAACCTAGCCAGGCGGTGGTGGTGCATGCCTTTAATCCTAGCACTCGGGAGGCAGAGGTAGGTGGATCTCTGTGAGTTCGAGGCCAGCCTGGTCTCCAAAGCAAGTTCCAGGAAAGGCGCAAAGCTACACAGAGACACCCTGTCTCGAAAAACCAAATATATATATATAAACCTATAGGGATCATTTTTTTTCTTTTGTTTTGTTTTTGTGTTTTTCGAGACAGGGTTTCTCTGTGTAGCTTTGCGCCTGTCCTGGAACTCACTCTGTAGACCAGGCTGGCCTCGAACTCGCAGAGATCCCTCCTGCCTCTGCCTCCCTGAGTGCCGGGACTAAAGGTGTGTGTCACCACGACCAGCCCCAATGAGCCCTCTTTATGGCCCCTTGTTTTTGTTTACTTGTATATCCCAGGCTAGTTTTAAATGCACTGTGTAGCCAAGGCTAATCCACCTCTGAAGTGCTGGCATTACAGGCATGCACCACCACACCCAGCTGAAGCCTTTCCTTTCTCATGACTAATTTTAAAATGACAAAATGAAACTTCAGGGTGAACATGATGATCCTTTTAGGATTAGCAAGTCTCCAAAAGAACAGTTTGATTTGCATACGTCAGCTTTTTTTAGAACCAAGGCAAATATTAAGTAATTCTGTTCCTAGAAGGTGCAGCTTGAGACGATTATCATTCCACAATTCTACCACTCACGCCCACGCAATCCGAGATCTAAACAGAAACACAAGTTCCAGGGAGCAGGCAGATGGGAACAAGAAGTGTGGGGAGCGAACGCTGTGCCAGAGAAAAGTCACCGCGAGTTATAGGCCGTGTCTGTCTTAGGAAGAAATACCCAGTCCCACCGTTCAGCTTCCTAAGTTTTGTTCCAAGAGAAGAAAGGCAGCTGTTGCCATAGGCCAGGATGATTCATTGATCTTCAGCTGTTTGTCATTCAGCCATCTACTTTCGATGCCGCTTTTAATTGATTAGGTTTTGTGTGTAGGAGAGCACAGCTTCAGGCTCAGGGGAAATTTGAGTGGACAGTAAGTACATAGAGTTTCCACATATCCCCTGGTGCCTGTTATGCCCACGCCAAGAGCCCCCAAGAGACCACCAGGAGTCCAAATCCATGTACAAAAGCAAAGAGCCTTTATTGCAAGCTCGAGCTTGGGCTCTCTATCCCGTTGGACAGCGGTTGGATCAGGGAGTGCTTTGAGCTCAGTTGAGGCAGGGTTTTTAAGGAGTAAAGGATGAGGGGGGTAGGTAGGGGAATTCTGGATTCAGATGGGGGTTGAACTCCTGATTGGGCAGGAGTGAGGCACAGAAGTCTTGTCAAACAGGGACTGGCAACTTATATGCAAGTGATGTAAGCTGTCCTTAATGTCCTGGAGCATCTAGTGCTTGTTTGCCTCAGTTCTGATTGGTCTCCTGCAGGGTATAGGTCGTGGCTTTTCCTGGTTGTTGTGATGGTGAGGCCTAGTCCCAGCGTTGTTAGTCTGCTGCCTGTCATGGCTGCACTAATGTGAAGGTAGGCCTCCTGAGTGCCACCTCCTCCAGACTCCCCTTTCGTTACCAGCTCACGTCAGCATGGCACATTTGCTAGCACCGATACGCCAATGTTAACGTTCCTCTTAGCAGATCGCATTGGCAGCCAGGCATGCCGCACATTCCGTGGGCTTTGATGGGTGTGTAACTCCGCATGTCCACCATTTCAGTCTCACTCCTGGCACACCTCCTGTCCACTCCTCCTCCAGAACCCTGGCAGCCACTGATCATTTGTTTGGCCCCTTCCAGAATGCCTTGGTTTCTTATTTCATAAAATTCTTCTTTTGGCATTGCTCCCAGAAGGGTAGATTTACTTACCTAGTGTCTGTATGTGGTGCTGGTATTGAACTCAGGGCCTTGCCCGTGCTAAGCAAGTATTCTACCACTGAGCTATGGAAAGCAGCAGCAGCAGCAACAACAACAAAAACACAAAACAAGGCAGAAGAACCAGTTATTCAGGATGAATGCGTCCCTTTCTTTTTTCTTTTTGATTTTTCAAGAAAGGGTTTCCCTGCGTTACAGCTCTGGCTGTCCTGGAACTCACTTTGTAGACCAGGCTGGCCTTGAACTCACAGACATCCGCCGGCCTCTGCCTCCCAAGTGCTGGGATTAAAGGCGTGCGCCACCACCGCCCTGATGCTTCCCTTTCTTATAAACCTGCTAAATTATACCTTCTCCATCCATGTTTTCAGGAAGTAATGGAATTCATCACATTAAGTACTTACTCTGTGTTAGTAACAAGTGGGGCTTCAGGTCTGGGGAGTAAAGAACAGAAAAAGTGGTGGGGGTTTTTTGTTGTTGTTTATTTGTTTGTTTTTAATTTATTTTATTTTTTTAAGATTTATTTTTGGGCGGTGGTGGTGCACACCTTTAATCCCAGCACTCGGGAGGCAGAGGCAGGTGGATCTCTGTGAGTTCGAGGCCACCCTGGTCTCTAAAGCGAGTTCCAGGAAAGGCGCAAAGCTACACAGAGAAACCCTGTCTCAAAAAAAAAAAAAAGATTTATTTTTATCTTATGGGCATTGGTGTCTTGTCTGCATGTATGTCTGTGTGAGGGTGTTGGATCCCCTGTAGCTGGAGTTACAGACAGTAGTGAGCCGCCATGTGGGTGCTGGGAATTGAACCCAGGTCCTCTGGAAGAACAGCCAGTGCTCTTAACCGCTGAGCCATCTCTCCAGCCCAGAAAAAGTATTTTATATGATGTTAAAGACCCTCTCGGGCTGGAGAGATGGCTCAGTGGTTAAGAGCACTGGCTGTTCTTCCAGAGGACCCGGGTTCAAGTCCCAGCAACCACATGATGGCTCACAACCAAGTGTAATGAGATCTGGTGCCCTCTTCTGGCCTGCAGGGACACATGCAGACAGAACACTGCATACATAATAAACAAATAAATAAATAAATAAATGACCCTCTCACTCTTCCGTCTCCCTCTCTCCCACCCTCCCTCCTTCCCTCCCTCCCTCCCTTCTTTCATTTTTTTTAGAAAAAGTAGGACAGTCGTGAGGATGGGGAGTAAAAGGCCCCTTTACCTACGTAGTGAGTTTAAGGTCCACCTGGGTTACGTGTGACCCTGTTTCAAACAAATAAAAAGGTTTCCTTTTTTTCCTTGGATTGTGAGAGTCGTTCTCCTCCAGAGGTGTGCAGGGTGGGGCACGCAGGAGCCACGGCTCTGGGCTCGGCATGCTTGAGGCCCCCTGTGTTCGTTTTTTTGTCCTCCAGACCATGACCTGGTCCTTCGGATGGAACAGTTTTCTCCCCGTCTACTACATCCGGGATAACCAGAGAGTCATCCTCTACGTCTGTGCTCACACCGCCATCATTTACAATATCTTCAGGAACACACAGTACCACCTTCAGGTAGGTGTGTGGGCTTGCTTTGTCTCCCTGTGAACAAAAAGATGTCTTTTGTTTTGTTTTGTTTTGTTTTGTTTTGTTTTGTTTTGTTTTGTTTGAGACAGGGACTCAGACATGGAGCCCAGACTGGCTCTGGGCTCTCAAACTTCCTGCTTCAGCCTCTGAAGTGGTAGGGATGACAAGCATGTGCCACCAGGCCGGGCTGGAAGAAGACACCTGTAACTGACATAGAGAACTTTGCCTTGGGTCCCAGGCCGACTTCAGTACCTCACTGTCATACCTTCCGGCCTCTCCTTTTTCTAGCAAATTCTCCCTTTAGAGCAGTGGTTCTCAACCTTCCTAACACTGTGACCCTTTAATACAGTTCATGGTTTTTGGTTTTTTTTTTTTTTTTTTGGTTTTTCGAGACAGGGTTTCTCTGTGCAGCTTTGCACCTTTCCTGGATCTCGCTCCGTAGACCAGGCTGGCCTCGAACTTACAAAGATCCGCCTGCCTCTGCCTCCCGAGTGCTGGGATAAAAAGGCATGCGCCACCACCGCCCGGCTAGTTACTCATGTTTTGGTGGCTCCCCAACCATAAAATTATTTTTTGTTGCTACTTCATAACTGTAATTTTATTTCTGTTATGAATTGTAGTGTGAATATTTTTGGAGATAGAGGTTTACCAAAGGGTCACCACCCACAGGTTGAGAACCGCTGATTTTGAGACAGGGGAGGTGGCTCAGCCTGCCAGCACCGAGCCTGATGACCTGAGTTTGGTCCCCAAGACCCACGTGGTGGAAGGAGAGAAATAACTCTCATAGGCTGTCCTCTAACCTCCACATGTGCACTATGGCATGTGTGTGCATGCATACCCACACCCCTACACACACACACACACACACACACACACACACACACGCACACACACACACGCATGCATATGGGGATACACAAATAAATGCAATAAGTTAAAAGAAAATTAAAGAAGTACGTGCTGCGGCCCACTGTCCATGAGTCTCATCAGTACCTAGTGGCTAACAGTCGTTGATACTAATTCTAACATTTCAAGAATTAGAAACATCTGGATTTTGTACATTTCTCCAAAAACAAAACAAAACAAAACAAAACAAAACAAAACAAAACAAAACAAAGTGAACGAACAAACAAAAACCATGGCAGCACAGATTATATCCCCACAGAAGTCTGGTGAGTCACGAAGGGCAGCTGTGCACTGGGGATACAGACCCACATCCACTTAGACTAGGGTTCTCCATGCTGGAAGGCGGATGTCAGGAGGGCCGTGTGACAGAAGGGGAAAGAGGCTCAGAGTGTCACAGTGACTAGCCCAGACCGCATTAGTATGCAGTGGCTCTAGGTCTCGGGACTTGGAAGTACTCAGGAGCCAGGGGTCCTCCTATCCTCCCCGCCCCCCATTTCCACAGTGTTTCTTATTCCGCCCCTCCCTGGGCGTCCTCTACGCCTGCCTTCCTCACACTGCTCGCTTCCTCCATCCCTGATAGCTTGACCGCTTTCACCGTCATCATTACCCTAAATGTCCTGTCTGAGCATCTGCTGCTCTACCGTTGACTTGGTTATTGGTTAATGTGTTGCCTTTTCATGAATGTGTGACGCTAGAGGACCTTTCATAGTCAATGCTAAAATCAAAAGGATCACAGAGTATTTCCCAAGCATCTAGGAAGCGCTCGGTGTGATACTGGGGATGCAACCAAAGGAATTTCCTTTCTGATAAAAACATCGAGCAAGTCCCATTGAAGCTGGATTAAGCATGTATCACCAAGTACAGGAACCACATAGGGAAGGTGGCTAGGATGGGCAGGCAGCCCAGAAGGGTGTAGCATAACCCACAAGAGCCTAGCCATGCCCGTGCACCACCAGGACTGACCTTGACCATTTGTTTACAACCTAACATCCTAACTGCTGCTGGGTTTCAGATTATTTGCCTGTGGCCATGAACAAAACTGACCTAGCCCCATCCTCATGGATTTCCCAGTCTGTGATATCAACAGGTGTTGAAGCAGAAAGCATAAACAGATAAGCACAGAGTAAGCATTCAGAGAAGATGGGAAGGTGTGCTAAGGAAGTCATGATGCGAGAGACCTCAGGTTGGCTAGCAGGACCTGAGAAAATCCTGTTTCTGCTGAGACCTGAAAAATGAGAAAAATAAGCCAACAGGACAGTCTGGGGAAGAACCTTCCAGACAGAAGCAGGTTCAAGGGCTAAGGCCTTGTGTGTGTGTGTGTGTGTGTGTGTGTGTGTGTGTGTGTGTGTGTGTGCCAGAGAAGAGGTCAGTGTGACTAGTACAGGTTAGATGGCAGGGGGAAATCAGGAGGGAGAGGAGGAAAAATGGGGACCATGTCCTGCAAGAGTGTTGTCATCAAGCCAGGCGGTGGTGGTGCATGCCTTTAATCCTAGCCCTCGGGAGGCAGAGGAAGGGGGAATCTCTGTGAGTTCAAGCCCAGCCTGGGCTACAGATTTAAGTTCCAGGACAGCCAGGCTATACAGAGAAACCCTGTTGCTGTGGAATAATCCTTTTGTACACTGAAGATTTGTCACTCTGGTTTAATAAAAAGCTGATTGGCCAGTAGCCAGGCGGGAATTATAGGTGGGACAACCAAACTGGCAGAATGATGGGAGAAGGAGAGCAGAGACAGAAGGATCTCCTGAGGAAGCAGGATAAGTAGAAAATGAGGTAACAAGACATGAGCCACGTGGCAAAGTATAGATAAGAAATGTGGGTTGGGCTGGAGAGATGGCTCAGAGGTTAAGAACACTGGCTGTTCTTCCAGAGGTCCTGAGTTCAATTCCCAGCAACCACATGGTGTCTCACAACCATCTGTAATGAGATCTGGCTCCCTCTTCTGGCCTGCAGGGATACATGCAAACAGAACACTGTATACATAATAAATAAATAAATCTTTTAAAAAAAAAGAAAAGAAAAAAATGTGGGTTAATTTATATGTAACAGTTAGGTAGTGATAAGCCTGAGCTATTTGCAGAGCATTTATAATTTATATTAAGTCTCTGAGTCAGTTATTTGGAAAGCAGCTGCCGATTATTTGGGAGCAGGAGGTTGGGACAGGAAAACTCCGCCTACAACCTGTCTTGGGGAGGTGGGGAGAAAAGAATGCTGTTATGTTTGAGTATGTTTCTGGAAGATTCCTTTGTTGTGTGGGGAAATGACTAGGGTGTTAAGAGTGGATCAGAGACCAGTGACCTGCAGAGCTGTTCAGTGATCCAAAGTGAGCAGTGTTTGTGGCAGACGAGGCCAGCAGAGAGTTCAGAGGTCCTGCTTGGGTTGGTCACTTACCTCCATCACTAGGGAGGACCTATTCTTTTGGACAGTGTAGCTCCTTCAGGCTTGTGGAGGAGGAGAAAGTTTGGGAACCCACCCCTAACCCCAATAAGAGATAGAGAAACCTCTGGGAGGGCCCGTGGAAGCCGCTTTCCAGGCAGGCAAGCTTTGGAAAGAGCTCAGGGCTATGTGGACTCTGCCCTCCTTGAGGTCCACACCAGGCCCCATCCTTACTGTTTCTAAGCATGTCTTCTGCATTTCCATAGGGCCACCCTAACATCATCTCCTGCCTCTGTGTCAGCGAAGACAGGCGATGGATTGCCACAGCAGACAAAGGACCAGACTGCCTCATAATTATATGGGACTCCTTCACAGGGTAGGCCCCGTGTGGTCGAATCTTCCTCTTTCTAATTCCTGCAGAGGATCATCAGCCACTGTGACCGAGAAAGGGCTAAATAATATTGTTGCCAAGAAACTTGGTTTGTTGGTGGCCCAGAGTAGACTGGACCGAGGGAGGGTCACAGTAACCCAGCTCATGAAAGGGTAGAGCACACACTGGATGCTAAATCTGTCACCATCGGGAACCTTACTTCTACATCAGATTTTCATTGAAGTTCTTTTTTCTTTTAACAGGGTCCTCTGTGGCCTTTACCTATAACCAGTTCTCTTTTTCAAGTCCACTGTTGTCTGTCTCTCTGTGTATGTGTGTGTATAGTTTTATCTTTAACTAACTACTTACTCTGTGTGTGTGTGTGTGTGTGTGTGTGTGTGTGTGTGTGTGTGCGTTTAAATAGTAGTTTACTCTCTTACAGATCTAGAGGTATTAAACTAAGGTGCCAGCAGGTCTACTCCTTTGGGACCCTGAGAGTGACACTGTCCCAGGATGCTCCCTTCGCTTCTGCTGGCTGCTGGCAGTCCTGGGTGTTCTTCGGCATCTGGTCTCTGCCCCCATCTTCTCCTGGCATTTGCTCCCCATCTCCGTGTGTCCTCTTCTATAGGACATGGGCCTTAGAGCCTTCCTAATCCAGTATGACGACACTTTAGCCAACTGCACCTGCAAAGACTCACTTTCTTCCTTTCTTTTTAAAATTACTTTTTTACTCTGTGTGTGTGTGTGTGTGTGTGTGTGTGTGTGTGTCTGTGTACACACCATGGCCTTCAAGTGAAGGTTAGAGGAGAGCTTGCAGAGTGTGCTCTCTTCTAACACCCTGTGGGTCCCGGGGATCGCACTCACAAGTAGTCAAACTTGATGGCAAGCACCCTTACTCAATGAGCCAGCTCATCTTCCCCAAAGACTCTCTTTCTTTCTTTTTTTTGGGGGGAGGGGGCGGGTTTTGAGACAGAGTTTCTTTGTGTAGCTTTGGAGCCTATCCTGGAACTCACTCTGTAGCCCAGGCTGGCCTCGAACTCACAGAGATCCGCCTATCTCTGCCTCCCGAGTGCTGGGATTAAAGGTGTGCGTCACCATGTTAACCATTTTATTTACTTTTTACATTTATTTATTTGTGTGTGTGTGTGTGTGTGTGTGTGTGTGTCCACACATGCCACAGCACGTGTGTGGGGTTCATAGACACTAGTGGGAGATGGTTCTCTCCCTCTATGTGGGTTCTGGGTGTTGAACTGAGGCAGTCAACCTTACCAGCAGGTGCCTGTTGCCACTGAGCCATCTCACCAGCCCTAGTTATGTTTACTATTTATTTTTGGGTTGTTTTGAGACAGGGTTTTGCTATAGATCCAGTCTGTCCTGGAACTCACAGTCCTCCTGAGTACTGGGGTTCTAAGTGTGCACCCCCACACCCGGCAGCCGTTTGTAAATGTACGTAATCCCGTGAGCTGCTTCCAGACATCGCCGTCACTGCAGCAACAGTCGCGCTCTGAGCCGCTCCTGTCCTCTCCCCCCAGCTCCTCCGACACATCTTCTGCCTCCATGGATGTGTCTACTCCAGACATTGCCTGGGAACGGAGTCACGAAGCATGTGGCCTTTGTGCTTCTCTCATGGAGCGAAACACCTTGAAAGCTCACCCTGAGCCGGGCGGCGGTGGCGCACGCCTTTAATCCCAGCACTGGGAGGCAGAGGCAGGCGGATCTCTGTGAGTTCGAGGCCAGCCTGGGCTACCGAGTGAGTTCCAGGAAAGGCGCAAAGCTACACGGAGAAAACCTGTCTCGAAAAACCAAAAAATAAAATAAGATAAAATAAATAAAAATAAGTAAATAAAAAAAGCTCACCCTATTACAGCATTCCAGTCTTTTTTGGTTTAAAAAAATTTATTTAGAGACTTGAGCAATGGCTCAGTGGTTAGGATCACAGACTGCTCTTTTAGACGACCCAGGTTCGATTCTCGTCCGCCGCATGACAGCTCACAGCCATCTGTAATTCCAATCCCAGGAACTCCTAGGCCCTTTTCTGGTCTCTTGGGGCACTGCATGCGTAAAGTGCACGGACATATATGCAGGTGAAACACCCATCCACAAACACACAAATAATCAAGTATTTAATTTTATCTTATGGGTGTGGGAAATCGTAAGAGAGCATCAGATCCCCCGGAAATGGAGTTACAGATGATTGCGAGCTGCCGTGTGGGTGCTGGGAACCAAACCCAGCTCTTCTGCAAGAGCAGCCCGTGCTTTCAACTGCTGAGCCGCCCGGCCAGCCCTGCGCTGTCTTTCAAATTCCGTTGACCATCAGCACAACAGGAATGAGGCGTGACTCGTCACTGAAGACATTCGTCACAATTTTTCTGAAAACCTAAGTGAATTATTTTAGCTGAAAATTGAAGTCTGCCCTGGCCATCATCGCCGGTTACAGTGCTTTTTCCAGTGATAATCAGTCTGGTGCACTTCCTTCTGGAACATCTGCTACTGATTTAAACACACACAGAGGGCCTTCATCGTGTGGTTTTTCTGCACGGTATTTTGTACAGTCATTTCCCAAGAATAAATCTGATGATGTAGCTCTCTTGACCCTGGCTTGCAGAGAATACATACCCCGCACCAGAGCCACAAAGGCTCTTTCCTCAGACAGGGAACTGTCCCCACCTATATGCCTGAGGTCCCTGTGGACTGTGTGGCGCCCCACATTTTCTTACTACAGAGCCCCTGTGACAGCCGCTATGAACAGTCCTCTGTGTGCCACTGGCTGGGACAAAGTCTGTGCTCCAGCTGAAGGACACTGGCTCTCTGTCATCTGGGAAGTGTCAGCTAACTAAAATGCAGCCCCAGACGTTCCCATGGCAGCCCTCACATCGTTGGGGATGGGAGCCTGGAGTTCACGGCGGGAGAAAGGACCTCAGCCCTGGAAAGGTTTGAATCAAATCACCGAGTTCTATAGTATTTACATACATATGACCCAAAAAACTTGTTCATAATTTTAGGACTGCATAAAGTTTAAGAGAATTTGATGTACTGGAGTCTCTAGCAGATTAGATTTGTGATTCTAATTGAAATGTGTGGCTGATTTAGACTTCCAATTTTAAATAGAAATCATTTTAGCTTTATAAACAGTGTTAGAAATACTTACAAAAACTGAAGGTTTGCCATATTTGTGGATAAATTTATTAGACTTATAGGAATTACTTCAGTGTTGGTAAGAAATTTGTTTCTTAATTAGACCACAAAAAACTTAACCATAAAACTGAATATATTATATTTCCACACCCAGCTTTAAAAGCTTTTTTAAGATTAAAAGCCAAATTTGTGTAGTCATACATTAATCAAAGCTGCACAAAGGTGACTGTGAAAAATATGCTACAGTCATAAAGTGAGTAGGATTTGTTTGGAGACAGTGACCTCCTAGATAATCTAGGGTGACCTGGAATTCACTGTGTAGCCCAGACTGGCCTGACACTCAGGATCCTCCTGTCTCAGCCTCCAGCTACTGGGCTGACAGATGTTGGCCGCCACACCCAGCTCATCTTTTGCTATGGCCGTGGCTGCAGTAGTAGGGATTGAGCCTGGGGTCATACACAGGCTCTGTGGGCACTCCCTCACTGAATTACATCCCCAGCCCTGAGTAAGACTTTTCAATTGAACAAAAACCTTAAGGAAAAATAGTGTTTATCTTTAGTTTGTCACTTTAATAAAGAGAATATTAAATTCTAAGACCAGAAACAGCCTCTGAATAATCTTTTATGGGCTATAAGTTATCAGATTGGATATCATAAAACTCAAACCAGGCACCAAGCTGTAGGTGGACTTTCTCTGTCCGGCCAGTGGGCTCCCAAATAACCACACAGAGACTTATTATTAGTTATAAATGCTCGGTTGATAGCTCAGGCTTGATACTAACTCCTACCTCTTAAATTAACCCACATTTCTTGTCTCTGCTCCACCACGTGGCAGTACCTTTTCTCAGTACAGCATGTTCACCTCCTGCTTCCTCTGCGGCTGCCTGGTGACTCCACCCTTCTCCTTCCCTGCATTCTCTCTGCCCCCAAAATCCTGCCTAGCTATTGGCTGTTCAGCTTTTTGTCAAACCAATCTGAGAGACAAATCTTCACAGTGTACAAAGGGATTATTCCACAGCACCAAGCTGGGCTACAATAGTGAGACTCTGTCTCAAAAAAAAAAAAAAAAAAAAAAGCTCTGAGTCTAGCTGGGAGCCCATGTCATAAAGAAGAAAGCAGTGATGGATCAACACTGTTCCTGTTGGGTCTAGACGCAAAGGCGACTGTCCACAGAGTCTTCCAAGAAGAGACATGGCTGACATGACCTTCTGTTGGGAGACTTTTGTGGACATCCTCTTGCGTGGGTCAGGGTTCTCTCAGGGTCAAGTCGGATGTTCCATGACTCTCCAGGGCTGAGGTCCTTTCTCCCGCGGTGAGCTCCAGGCTCCCATCCCCAACGATGTGAGGGCTGCCATGGGAACGTCTGGGGCTGCATTTTAGTTAGCTGACACTTCCCAGATGACAGAGAGCCAGTGTCCTTCAGCTCTCTGGGACAGACTTTGTCCCAGCCAGTGGCACACAGAGGACTGTTCATAGTGGCTGTCACAGGGGCTCTGTAGTAAGAAAATGTGGGGCGCCACACAGCCCACAATCTCACTGCCACCCGATCACCCCTCCCAGTTTAAGTCAGTGACCTCCCACCCCCACATACTTGCTCCTGCCCTCTCTTGCATTCATTAGTTTCCATTGCAGTTTACACATCACCTAACTGAATTCGGCATGTGTCAAGACTCTGAATGAACTGCCCTGTTGTGAGTCTCAGCATGGGCACAGAGTAGGAGTGTGTAAGTGAAAACACGAAAATATCTCCTTATTCAAACCCAGGCTCCAAACCAGAACCACGAAGTATGTTGGGAATCTGTTCCAGGTTTTATATGTCTGAAGGAGTGTGCATGTCCACACAAGGGAGCAGGCTGTGTTTGCCTGTTTGCACTTGGATTATTATTATTATTATTATTATTATTATTATTATTATTATTTTCGAGACAGTGTTTCTCTGTGTAGTTTTGGAGCCTGTCCTGGATCTCACTCTGTAGACCAGGCTGGCCTCGAACTCACAGAGATCCGCCTGGCTCTGCCTCCCGAGTGCTGGGATTAAAGATGTGGGCCACCACCCCCCAGCGAATTATTTTTTTTTCACATGTTTTGGTCACTTATTCGGCTCAAACCTCATTAAACAAATGTTTTAATTGTGGAGAGATGGCTCAGTAGTTAAGAGCCCTTTTCTTCCAGAGAACTCAGGTTGATTCCCAGCACCCTCTTGGTGGCTCACAATCGTCTGTAATTACAGTTCTAGGGGACCCAATGCCCTCTTCTGGCCTTGGTGGGTGTCAGGTTCACATGTGGTACACAGATATACTTGTAAGTGAAGAAGAATTGTTTTAATTCCCTCTCTACCAGCAATTGCTTTTTTTTTTTGTTTGTTTGTTTGTTTTTGTTTTTCAAGACAGGGTTTCTCTGTAGTTTTGGTGCCTGTCCTGGAACTTACTCTGTAGCCCAGGCTGGTCTTGAACTCACAGAGATCCGCCTGGCTTTACCTCCCGAGTGCTGAGATTAAAGGCGTGTGCCACCACTGCCCGGGCAGCAATTGCTTTTTAAAACATTATTTATTTCTTTTATCACATCCATTTATTTGGGAGGCACAGGCATGTGGTGACTCAAGTATGGAGGTCAGAGGACAACTTGTGGGAGTCGGTTCCCTCCTTCCACCACGTAGGTCCCTGGGATCAAACTGGGGTCATCAGGTTTGGTGGTAAGCATCCTTTGCCCTGAGTCTCTTGGGAGGCAGAGCCCGGTGGCCCGGAAGTCATAGTAGCTGCACTGGAACAAAGCAGCTCCCCTCACGCTAGCCAGGAAGCACACACGAAGGGCCTGGGGCAAGCTATCTTCCCGGGACATGACCCCAGTGACTATTTCCGTAAGGCCCCACTTTGTAGTCTCCCTCAGCCCTGTGTGTGTGTGTTGGGGGGTGCATATGTTAGTGGCCAGAGTGTCACTTTGGGGAGCCATCTTCCATTACTCTCTACCTTATTCACTGACACAGGGTCCCTCAACTGAACCCAGAGTTTGGCGATCTGTCTAGTCTAGCTAACCAGCTTGCTCTGGGGATCCCTGTCTTGGCCTTCCAAGCACCAGATTAACAAGTGGGCCACGGCACCCACCCAGCATTTATGTGCACATTCTGGGGACCCCAACTCTGGTTTTGCTCGCATGGCAAGTGCTCTAACCACTGAACCATCTTCCCAGCCTCACATTCTAGTTTCTACCGTCACCCAGTATAATGCCATCACACTATGAATCGATCCAGGAATTAATCCCATTGATGAGCATAAAGCCTTCAGGATTCAGTCACTTCCCCACAGTCTATCAGCTGAGAGCCAGGCCTTTGTGGACCTTGCCGGTTCAAGCCTCACAGCATCCTTCATGTCTGGCAAAAGCGCCCTGGATAGAATCAGCACCAGGAAGAAGTGAATGAGGGACCGGAGTACTCCTGAAGACCGTACCCAGCACACTCACCCCTGCTGCTCTGAGTTAGACCTGCTGTTGTTATTGAGATAACGTTCAAATAACGGAAAGCCGGACACATGAACGTTTGCCGTGAGGGTTGGCATCTGGTCACAGTGTCACACAGGTATCACCTTTACCGTGTTACAAAACCGTTTAATCGTCCCCTGGGAGCGTTGGCTCCCCATGTCCCCCCCCTACGCCCCCCAGGCTGTGTTCTGCTCACAGAGTCGGTACGTTTCCTATCTGTGGGCTCGCGTGTGTGTGAGCTTTTATATCTGGCTTCCTTCATTAGCGTCCCGTTCTCGGGGTGTGTCTGAGTCGTGGCACGTATCAGCGCGTCTTTCCTCTTTGTGGAAGAATGAATAATAATGACTGTTTGCTCATGTATTATTGATGAATAAAAATGAATTCATTCAGCTGTGCCTACTAGCTCATAGCTGTAACCCTAGCACTCAGGAGGATCAGAATGTGGAGGCCAACCTGGGCTACAGAGCAAGATCCTGTCGGAAAAAAGGGGTGGGTGGGTGGGGGTGACAGCTGGTGACATGGCTTAGCCGTTACGAGGCCGGCTGCTCTTGCTGAGTTCAGTTCTTAGCATCCATGTCCGGCAGTTCACACTTTATATCTCCAGATTCATGGGATCAAATGTCCTCTTCTGGCCTCCACAGGCCATTTACATGCATATATCTGTGCACACGTATACATCATTTTAAAATAAAATAAATATTTAAAAAAGAATAAATTGCCAGGCGGTAGTGACACTCGGGTCTACAGGGGTGTTCCTGGACAGCCAGGGCTACACAGAGAAACGCTGTCTCAAAAAAATAAAAAAAAAGGGGGGTTGAGGATTTAGCTCAGTGGTAGAGCACTTGCCTAGCAAGCGCAAGGCCCTGGGTTTGGTCCTCAGCTCTAAATAAGTAAGTAAGTAAGTAAGTAAGTAAGTAAGTAAGTAAGTAAGTAAGTAAATAAATGAATGAATAAATAAATAATAAATAAATAAATGGAGAGATGCTTCAGAGGTTAAGAGCATTGATTGCTCTTCCAGAGGTCCTGAGTTCAATTCCCAGCAACCACATGGTGGCTCACAATCATCTGTGATGGGATCTGGTGCCCTCTTCTGGCCTGTAGGCATACATGCAGACAGAACATTGTATACATAATAAATAAAATAAATCTTTCAAAAACATATATATAATAAAAAGAATAAATTATTTAGACACTAATGTTAATTAGATATGACTATTCCTTTGCATAGACATCAATCATACTTTGTTATGTTTTTGGAAGGTTTGGGCTGAGTTCAGCCCTGTCACAGCCTCACTGGGAAGCCAGGCATCCCTCGGCAAGGCCGTCCCTCTCTGTCCTGTTTTTCAGAATCCCTGTGCACACCATATTTGACAGCTGTCCAGAAGGTAATGGCATAAGATCAATAGCCATCACCCGTGACGCCAAGCTTCTGGCTACCATCTCAGATGCCGAAATCCAGGTAACATGCCAGACATCTTTGCAGACACCTCTGCACAGACCACCTGGGGTGTGTGTGTGTGTGTGTGTGTGTGTGTGTGTGTGTGTGTGTTCTAGACTTCACAGTGCAGAGTTGGGGGCCCCGTGCTTAGGGCTTGACTGAGTCTTTTGCTCAGTTACCTGAGACTGCAGGGTTCCCATATCCGTAGGCTTCTCCTTGCGCCCTCAGGGACCTCTTCTGTCCCTCACTATGCTCTCTCTTGCAGAAAGTGTGCATCTGGAAGTGGACTTTGGCAGTGGAGAAGCCTGCATGCACTCTCGATCTTCCCAAAGAGTATGGTTTCCAGGTGCGTCGTGTTTGAGCCTGGGAGTGCTAGCCCGTGCTTTACGCTGAGGCTGCCTTGTGGGGTTTCTTTGTGTCGGTGGGGTTTTGTCATGGTGCAGAAGGGCCTTTGAACAATACTTTCCTAGGCCAGACCTCGTTTTATCCTTCCTAATAACAGCTAACGTGTTTGACACACTTGCTACGTCCTAGATCCTGCTCAGTCCTTTACTTACGTTAGCTCCCATAATCTACACAAACAGGCAGGTGCAGAGTTATTAACGTCTGGGGACTGCCACTATTAATTATTAAGTAATCTATCTAAAGCCACCCCGACAACAGCCTTCCTTACTCCAGAAGCAGGCGCTTGGCTGCTTCTAACATTGCGGTGAGTTGGTGAGGTGTATGGATACATCGGTGTCAGCTTGCTTAAGAAGGCTTGGCTAGGACAGCCAGAGCGCTACCGTGAGGCCTCTCTGTGTCCCACATCACTGCTTCTCATGTTTTCTTTCTTCCTCCGGTGTGTATATAGAGGACCGGTCTATAGCTGGCCCTGTGGTACCTGGGTCACGGGACCTGAAACTCAGAGTGTCAAGTGACTAACTCAGCAAGATCAGATCCTGGTGCAGTCAGATGTCCAGCTGCCCCACCTCCACCCTCCTGTCAATCACTCAGAATTTGCACTGACCCAACAGCCAGCCATATGTGGCTATTTAGGGGTGTGTGTGTGTGTGTGTGTGTGTGTGTGTGTGTGTAGTGTGCCTGTGTGTATGCATGTGTGGGAGCTGCAAGGGTTTATGTCTGGAATTGTCCTCCATTGCTCTCCCACCTTACTTACTGGGTGGGGCAAGGTCTCTCAATCAAACCCAGAGCCAACTGATCCGGTTACTCTTGCTAGCCAGCTATCTGGGGATTCCCTCATCTTCTGAGGCTGGAATCACATACAGGCAGGCCACCGCATTCCTTCAACATTTGCATAGGTTCTGGAGATCCCAATTTGGGTCCTCAGGCTTGTGTGGCAAACGCCTTTAAGTGCAGAGCCACCTCCCTGAGTGTGCTGTTCAGCTTTTGTTAACTTGACCCAAACCTAGGCATATCTGGAAACAGGGACTCTAAACTGAGCAATTGCCTCCATCACATTGGCCTGTGGGTGAGCGGGGCATTTTCTTGATTGCTAATTTATGTGGGGGAGAGCTCAGCTCACTGTGGGCGGTGTCATCCGTGGACAGGTGTGCCTGGGCTGTATAAGAAAGCAAGCTGCCGGGTGGTGGTGGCGCACGTCTTTAATCCCAGCACTCGGGAGGCAGAACCAGGCGGATCTCTGTGAGTTCGAGGCCAGCCTGGTCTACAGAGCGAGATCCAGGAAAGGCATCAAAACTACACAGAGAAACCCTGTCTCAAAAAACAAAACAAAAACAAACAAACAACAAAAAGAAAGATAGAAAAAAGAAAGAAAGCTATGCAATCATGAAGATTGTAGTCTGGTTCCTGCCTTGTGTCCGCACTCTGGCTCCCCTCCATCAGACCCTTTCCTCTCCTAATTGTTTTGATCAATGTTGTATCATAAACCAGGACACCAGCCCCAGACTTGGCAGTTTTGAGACAGGTCCTGAATGTGCAGTCAGGTAGCCTTGAACCCAGGTGGCCTTGGTTCCGGGTCTTGGCCTCCCGAGTGCGAGGATTACAGGTGTGTGCCGCCACGGTTGGCTTCGGGTTTCTTTGTTTCTGTACAAGATGCTTTCAGGGCTTTCCCCCACCGAGTCCGTAGATCACTTTGTAAAGTATTGTCGTCTTAATTATATTGTTTTCCAATCCCAGAGCACAGGTGTCCCTCGGTTTGTGTATGCCGTCTTCGGTTCTTTTTTTGGGCAGGGCTTTGTAATTTTGAACGTACAAATCGTTTTGCCTCCTGAGTTAAATTTACCCCTGCATATTTTTTTTTTTCCCTTTCTGGTGCTTTTGAAAGTGGAATCGCTTCCCTAATTCCCCTTTTCAGGTTGTTCACGGCAGCTGTATAGAAACACAGCTGGATTCCGCCTCCTTAGCTTTGGGTCCTGCAACTTTGCCAAACGCGCTATTTAGGTTTCAATGGATGCCGGTGAAACAAAATGACAAGTTTGCTTCTCCAGCTCTACCAGCCACATTTTAAGTTCTCCCCAGCCACATGGGGAGATACATTCCACTGCCGAGGTGTCGTCAGGTTAGTCCAGTGGGCTGAGTCACTTCTACCTTCCCCACAGCCGTGCCTGTGGCTGACGGCTGACGGCACTCCTCATTTGCCACCGAGAGGTTAGGGCCAGGCTGGAGAGATGGCTCAGAGGTTAAGAGCACTGGCTGCTCTTCCAGAGGTCCTGAGTTCAATCCCCAGCAACCACCTGGTGGCTCACAACCATCTGTAATGAGATCTGGCGCCCTCTACTGGTTTGGAGACATACATGCAGACAGAACACTGTGTACACAATAATAATACAATAAATAAATCTTAAAAAAAAATTAGAGAGGTTAGGGCCATGAGGGGCAAACTCTAGCCTGTTCCCACTCCAGAGCCTGCAGCTGCCTCCACCCCCACAGTGTTTCTTTCTCCCTCTAACTCTAGCTCACTAGACCCCTTTGTCTCCTCCGGCTATCCCCGCAACCCCACCCCACCCCCGCCCCTTGTGGCCCTTCACTCGGCCTCTTTAACCCTGAACCAGCATGGCGCAGATCACATCACTTAGCTCCTGTGGGCTCCATAGCTCCTCCTAGCTTTTGCCTTTTGCTCTTTTCTTAGTTAGGGTTTGTTTATTTTTTTTGTTTTTTGTTTGTTTGTTTTTTTGCTGTGAAGAGACTCCATGACCATGGCCACTAACTCATACAAAGAAAACATTTCACTGAGGTGGCGGTTTACAGTTTCAGAGGTTCGGTCCATTATCATCGCGACAGGGGTTGGGGGGTACCGATACATCTTGATCAGAAGGCCACAGGAAGTTGACTGTCAGTCACACTAGGGGAAGCTTGAGCAGGAGACCTCAAATCCCGCCCCCACAGTGACAGACTTCCTCTAACAAGGCCACGCCTCCTAATAGTGCCACTCCCTTTGGGGACCATTTTCTTTCAAACCAGCACACTGCTCTTCACATAAAACTTCTAGAAGGGAGCTGGTAAGGTAGCTCAGTAGGTAAAAGCAGTTGACACACAAGCCTGGTGATCTGAGTTGGACCCCTGCAACTCACGGCAGAGGGAGCCATACAGTTCCTCTGACCACCATGTGAGGGCCTGCACTCACACACACATGCATAATATATATTTAAAAAAAATTTTGTTTTTACACTGCCTCCCACTCCGGAAAGTTTTGGCTTCTTAATGTTTAATTTCATAATAATTATCATTGTGTACGCGCATGCGTGTGTTTGGGGGAGGTTGTGTGCCTAGAAATCAGAAGACAACTCTGTGGAGCCAATACGCTCATTCCACGCGTACGTGGGTTTCGGGGATCGAACTCGGGCTGTCAAGCTTGCATGGGGACGAGCACCAGGCATCTTTACCCACTGCGCTGTCTTTCCAGCCCCATTTTTCTCACTCCGCTTACTTTGTGACACTGGTCACAGTTTTGTTTTTTTTTTTTAAACTTCTCAGTTTTGGCTGGTGGTGGCTGGGTGTGTCAACTGCTTGTTTATCCTCTGTTAATGGGCATTTTTAGGTTATTCCCTCCTGGTGACTCATAAGAGCAGATGCTTTTATGAGACAAGTCTTCATTTCTCATCATTTATTTATGACCAGTATACGGCGCTGGTTGGTCGGCAGGAAAGTCACGGGCCACGGCAGAACCCAATGTTAGATTTTAGAGCTTTATTAGGAGGGAAAATGGGTGTGGAGAAGGGGACCAGGCTTTTTTAAGGCAGGGACTGCGTCAGCGCCTGCTGATGATGTAAGACGTTAGACCCAAGCCGTGCATGTACAGAATCCTAACAATTATTTTTTTATTTTTGAAGGCTTATTTCCCCTAAAGGATGGCCAACCTTGTAACCTTTAATCCTGGCCCATAGGAGGCAGAGACAGGCGGATCTCTGTGAGTTTCAGGCCAGCCTGGTCTACAGAGTGAGCCCCTGTCTCAGGGGAAAAAGAAAAAGAAAAAGACACAAGACAAAAGTATAGAAATTCCTTAGCAGGAAAGACACTTTGATCAGAAAGTGCCCTGGTTAAAGGCTGGTTTCCAGCCCTGGGGAGGTCTGGCCAAGCACTTCACTAGTCCACATCACCCCCAGGCCCGTGTGCTGGCCTGTGAGTCTAACACAGACATTGGTGGTTCACGTTTCCATTGCTGTGATCGAGCGAGGGGCTGGCAAGGAGTAGACTTGGGGGCAGGGGGTGGGGCGGGAGTGGGGGCAGAAACAGCTTGCCCTGCCTCATCTTGTGCCAGGCCACCATACCCCAGGCTGCAGCCCCCTCTCCCTCCACAGGCTCCTACCTTCCAGCCCTTCGGGGGTTTCTGTCTCCATAGCTGTTGGTATTGTTTGGTTCCTGCATTTAACGGTTTCCCCTCGCTTCCGTTTCTGCAGAGTTGATTTTTGGGAAGGGCGCCAGCAGCTCACGCCATACTGGCTTGGCAGGAATTCCCTTCCGAAGCCTCACAGCCATTCCAAGATCCCTTGTGGCCCTGTCAGTCTCCGAAGTGTGCATGCGTCAGCCTTTGTCTCCAAGAACGCAGACTAAAGATTATTAGTGATGGGGTAGAGGCTGTGGTTGAAGGGGAGAGTGCATGCTTAGCTCATTGCCCAACAGGGGGAAAGAAAAGAATAAATGAATAACTAAATGGTGACTATAGTTTATTCTTGGCTTGTTAGGTGTGATGACTTATAATAGATAAAACTTGTAAAAGGAACACATCTTACCCTACTTCGCAGCCAGGATTTAAATGCTCTTTTTCCTTCCCAGGTTGGAAGTCTTTTACATTGTTATGTCTATCCCTACTCAGTTATTTATTTGAATTAAAATGATTATTTAACTGCAACACTCAGCTGAAGCAGTGAGAGGCAGGTTCGTTTTCTTTTTTTTTTTTTCTTTTTGGTTTTTCGAGACAGGGTTTCTCTGTGTAGCTTTTCACCTTTCCTGGAACTCACTCTGTAGCCCAGGTTGGCCTCGAACTCACAGAGATCCGCCTGCCTCTGCCTCCCGAGGGCTGGGATTAAAGGTGTGCGCCACCAATGCCCGGCTGCAGGTTCGTTTTCATGTAACACATGTTCATGCCTTCTGCTACAGGACTACCTCACCTTCAACCCAAAGAACAACAAAGAACTGGTGAGCAACAGCAAGACGCAGGCCATCTTTTACTCCTGGGTAAGTAGAGGCAGAGCTGTTTCCAATTGTGGATGGAAACATAGGTTTAGTTTTTGAATACAGATGTTCCATTGTATAGTAATAGTGCATCTATTTTGGAAAAAGTGAGCATGTATTTAAACATTTTGATTTAATTATGACATTTCTCTTAGTCTCATTGGAAATTAGCATATTAAATTAGAAGCAGATAATTAAACTTCATTTACATTTTTAAGGTAATGAGGCAAATATTTATTTGACCATATTTAATAGGTCTAAAAGATAGAGGTTTGTTTTGTTTATTTTTTTCTTTTTCTTTTTCTTTCTTTCTTTCTTTCTTTCTTTCTTTCTTTCTTTCTTTCTTTCTTTTTTTGACAGTTTCTCTGTGTAGTTTTGGTGCCTGTCCTGGAACTTGCTCTGTAGCCCAGGCTGGCCTTGAACTCACAGAGATCCGCCTGCCTCTGTCTCCCAAGTGCCAGGATTAAAGGCGTGTGCCACCACCGCCTGGCTCAGAAAGGAATTTTTTAAAGTAAAAAATAGTTCATTGAATAAATTGACAATTTCATACATGTAAACAATGCATCTTGACCATGTGCGCCCCAATTCCCCCTCTACCTGCCCTCAGGAATCTCCAACTCTTCTTTCCCATTCCCTTCAGGAACCCCCAACTTCTCTATCTACTCCCCCTAGGCACCACAACATGTCCCCCCCTTTTTATGTCATTCATTCATTCATTCATTTAATGAGATTAAAGAAACACCCAAACAGCCCCAGCTGACCACAGAGGAGCTGTGACTCCGAGTTCCGAGGTGCTCGCCTTACAGAACTGCAAGCAGGTGCTCATACAAATGGTTCTGCCTAACTTGTTACTGCAGCAGCCCTAGTAACGGTGACCAAAATGCTCGGCGTGTGGTGGTGCACATCTTTAATCCCAGTACTAAGGTAATGGAGGCAAGAACATCTCCGTGAGTTCAAGGCCATCATGGTCTAAAAAAAGAAAAGAAGGGAAAAATAAAGATAAAGAAGAAGCCACACAATTCGGTTATGGAGTGTATGATTCCATTTATATGGAACGTTGGACTAGGTAAGTCCATAGAGACAAGGAGTAGATTCATGGCGGTCAGAGGCTGAGCAGAGCAGGAAGGGAGTGACCGCAGGTCTCCCTAGGATGACAGGCATGGTCCTTGTGCAGCATTGTGAATATCATACATGCCCCTGACGTGAACACCTAACAAAATGCACTTGCTTTAAAAAAATTTTTTTTTTTTTTTAAAAAGGCGAAGCAAAACCAAAGACTTGTTGAAAAGCTGTCTGTCAGTGGTATTTACTGCTCTGGGTATTTATTTTCATTTTAAAG
The DNA here is from genome assembly GCA_902168425.1 of Peromyscus attwateri. NCBI lineage: Eukaryota > Metazoa > Chordata > Mammalia > Rodentia > Cricetidae > Peromyscus > Peromyscus attwateri. The sequence continues at coordinate 46,208 of CABHPP010146296.1, forward strand.
CCTCATTAGTGTAGAGCTCAGACTTGCATTAACTGCCATACCGAGGCACAATCATGCCTAGCTTTTAAATAGAGTTGCATTTCTTTTCCAATGTTTTGAGACATTCCCCAGGCAACAGGCTTTTTTCCTATAGGAACTGCAACCCTCCAGCCCCATCTGGGCACTTTCGGTCTGGTCTAGCTAGCGCGTGGTCCCTGTTTTGACAGCTTAGTCTTTAAATAGTAACGTCTTTTTCTGTGCTTTTCAGTTTGAAGAGAAGGGTATCCTGGCTCACAGTGCCCCGGTTTTAACAGAGAAAGTGAGTATTCCTATCATATTTGCATGGCAGACACTGTGAAGCATAAATACAGATGTGCAGACTTAGTGGGCAGGGCTGTGCCTTAATGTGAAGATGTAGGGAAAGAAATTGAACATTTTTGCTTGGATCCTTTATCCATAATGAATCATCTTGTTAAAAATAATGGGCCGGGCGGTGGTGGCGTACGCCTTTAATCCCAGCACTCGGGAGGCAGAGGCAGGTGGATCTCTGTGAGTTTGAGGCCATCCTGGGCTACCAAGTGAGTTCCAGGAAAGGCGCAAAGCTGCACAGAGAAACCCTGTCTTGAAAAACCAAAAAAAAAAAAAAGGAAGAATTGTAAAAATAAAATCAAATGTTGTGGGAAAAGTTGTTATTGGTATGAGGAGGTAGCCAGAGAATGGATAGATTTTGTCACATGCATGTGTATATTGACGAAGAATAAGAGTAACATTGAGGGCCAGGTGTGATAGTGCACCAGCCATTGTGGGTGGGGCCACCCCTGGGCTGGTGGTCCTGGGTTCTGTAAGAAAGCAGCTGAGCAAGCCATGAGGAGCAAGCCAGTGAGCAGCATCCCTCCATGGCCTCTGCATCAGCTCCTGCCTCCAGGTTCCTGCCCTGTTTGAGTTCCTGGCCTGACTTCCTTCAGTGATAAACTATGATATGGAAGTGTAAACCCTTTCCTCCCCGAGTTGCTTTGGTCACGGTGTTTCATCGAAGCAATAGAAACCCCAACTAAGACACAGAGCTAGGATCTCTTTGCAGAGGGCAATGGGCAGCAGATTTGCTGTGTTATGTGATAGATTGCTGAGTTTCCTCCCTCCCTCCCTCCCTCCCTCCCTCCCTTTTCACTGAAGGGTTTCATCACAGCTCATTTCTTTCTCTCTCTCTCTCTCTCTTTTTAAAAAGATTTGGGGCTGGGGATTTAGCTCAGTGGTAGAGCGCTTGCTAAGGCCCTGGGTTCGGTCCTCAGCTCTGGAAAAAATAAAAATAAAATAAAATAAAAAATAAAAAGATTTTACTTTAAAATTAAGTGTATGTGGGTGGGGGCATTATGTGCCTGTAAGTGTTGGTGCCCTTGGAGGCTGAGGTATCAGATTCCCTGGAGCTGGACTCCTAGATAGTTGTGAGCTGCCCAGCATGGGTGTTGAGAACTGAACTCAGGTCCTCTGGAAGAGCAGCACATGCTCTTACTCCCTGGGCCATCTCTCCAGCTCTCTTTCCATATTTCCCCTCTGAAACCTTGTGTAAGAAAGATGGCTAAAGGCCTTATGTATTTCTCAAAGCATACCCTGACTAAGAGGCCTTACCGAAGAAGTATTCTTATGTGAAGGGATGAAATAATTTCTTCTGATGAGACAATACCTTACTAGCAAAGGACATCAGGGTAATTGCTTTATATTTTTCACCCAGAGCATGCCTCTGCTCATGACAGACTATGCATTTAACAACCTCTATGGGAGAAGCTGGACGGGTATCAGCAGTAATTAACCACTCATTGGTTTGGTTAAACAGCGTAACTAAATGAGCACAGCAGATAACCTGCGATCCACCCGTGGGTTTTCAGTCATTCTTTTTTTTTTTTTTTTTTTTTTT
>CABHPP010146297.1:0-39182 GCA_902168425.1 Peromyscus attwateri
TTTTAGACCATAATAATCTTCTCTTTCTCCCCATTCCTCTTTCCTTTCCCACTCTCTTCTTATAACATTTCCCAATATAAAAGTGATTTTCTGTTGTAAGGAGTCTTACACTGGATTGAAAAGTCAAATAACTATGGAATTAGACAGTGTTGGTGACACTCCCCCAGAGAATCTAGTTTACCAACAGGTGATCTTTTGATCTTCAAATTTTTCCTATTTATTTAATTGACCATTCAGCTAGGAGTGTTTCCCTGGCCACGCTGGATTGTGCCACTAAACCCAAACATTTGAACGTCCTGTGCAGATGGAGACTTACTCTGCAAATCATTAATTCAGTGCATGGGAGCATGTAACAAGATGGTAACAGTGCTGAGACCACACTGTTAAGATACATTCCCTTTAAACACGGCAGCAAGCCTGCCCTGCAGTTTTAATTGTTTACATCCTAAAAAGTCCCAGGCTGAGATTAACAATCCTGGTCAAGGGACATGAGGAGAAAGGTTCTCTGCTGGAATAAGGAGCAAGTTAGAAACAAACCAAGAAAGGTTTCTTGGTCTTCGTCTAGATAATAAACTAAATCTTTCTCTCCTTCTCCCTCCCTCCCCGCTTCTTAGTGTGTGAGCCATTGAGCCATTTCTATTTATTTTGGTTGCAACAAAACAAGACCTGACTGGTTCACTCACACAGGTCTTCAAAGCCTTGGGCTTGCAGGTTCCCTTGGTTACAGCCTGTGTCTCCAGGTGAAGGGACAGAGGTGGGAGGTAGTGGAGCTCAGAGCACTCCTCTAGATCTGCCTGTGTCCACAGTCATCAGTTGCTTCCCAGTTATTAAAGAAATGATTTCAGCCTAAAGGACCCAGACAAGCATTTCACGCCGAAGTCACCGCTGCCCCCCTAAAATCCTTCCTCAACTGTTGAGGGTCAGTTTGAAGAATAGAGGCTCAGATTTCAGCTGAGGGGTATGGTTTGAGCTCCTTAAGAATTAGATATATATTTAGTCCATAAACATCTAATGTGTCAGTGATCCAAGTCTACTGAATTCTAAGATGACTAGAAGGTCTCCCACAGGTGATGGCGAGAGGAAGGGCATCGCTAAGTTAGTGATAATGATTAAAATCTCTGACAGAGAGAGACTCAGGGAGCCTGGAGTCCCCTGTTAGGGCGTTTCCATGAGTTACTTGTGAGAAGAATGACAGCCGAGAGTTACCCAGAAGTGAGTGGGCTGGCAGGGAAGATCTCTGCAGGAACAGGAAACATTGTGTGCTGAGATCCGGCAGTCAGAAAGAACATGGACTATATTAGATATGGAAAGTAGCTCGCTGCAGGGACCGGGAGAAGGAGGGGCAAGGAGTGGAAAATGAACCAGGCTAGGTCAAGATGTTCTTGGGAGTTTGTTCGGAAGCCTTGAGACAATGGAGCCTACTCTGTTCCGAGGTTCTGCAAAAGGGGCAAGCTGAGGTGGAGAGATGACTATGGGACTCTGTGGCCTGGTTTCCATCAAAGCATTTGTCATTTAGCCCCGGGTTGCTTTCTATTTCCTGTCTCACATGATGCGGGCTGGACAAAGCACCATCGGAGCCTTTCCGTGGTGCTGTTACCTAATTTTTGTTGGCTGTGTAGTCCAACACCAGCTCATTCAAGGAGAGGCGGAGCAGTGGGAGAGATATAGAAAGTGGTGAAGATAGAGGCAGTCTGCATACGATAAAAAGCAAGTTCCTAGGAAACAGAAAACGGATGAAAGACTGAATAAAGAAGGGACAGTGGTGGGCTGTCAGGGTTTCTGCAACCCTTAAGTAAAACATAGCAAAGTCAAACAATTAAAATATCAATTTGTGGTGGAAAGAATTTAAACTTGGAAAACTCTTCCATTTATTAAAAAAAAGCACATATCCATTTTAATCCACACATTGTAATTGTCTGTTTACAAGGTACAGTGTGACATTTCAATACATATTTACAATGTGTAGAACAGAATTAACTGGAATAGGTGTCACCTCGATAAATATTTATGGGATGGGAACATTCAAAACCATTTTTAGCAGCTATTTTTGAAATATTAAATTCATTGCTGTTAACCATACTTATTCTACTGTGCTATAGAACATTATAAGATAGTTTTCCTATGCAGCAGAACCCTGCGCAGTTAACTACTCTTTGTCTCTTTCCCAGGATCTAGTGACCACTATTTAATTCTGTATTTACATGATTTCAACTCTCTCCCATTTTGGTTTTTGGAGACAGTTTCTTTGTGTAGCCCTGGCTGCCCTGCAACTAACTCCGTAGACCAAGTTGGCCTCGAACTCACAGAGAGTCACCTGCCTCTGCCTACTGAGTGCTGGGATTAAAGGCGTGCACCACCACTGCCCAGCTGTGATTTCACCTTTTAACACTTATTTCTTAATTTTTATTTGTGAGCAAGCATGCATACACATACATGAGTTGTGGTGTGTGTGTGTGTGTGTGTGTGTGTGTGTGTGTGTGTGCCTGCAGAGGCCAGGAGAAGTTGTCAAATTTCCTGGAGTTTCAGGCAGTTGTGAGCTGCCTGACATGGGTGCTGGGAACTGAACTTGGGTCTTCTGCAAGAGCAGTATGTGCTCTTAATCACTGAGCTGTCTCCCTAGCTCCAATACCAACTTTTAAACTTCTACACATAAGTGAGAATGTGTGGTCCTCCATACCTGACATGTTTCACTTAAGACAATGTCTTTCAATTCCATCTTTGTTGTTGCACCTTGTTTCTTTGAATGAATAATATCCCATGGTTTATGCATCACAGTTCTTTTTTCCATTCAGTAATCTGTGTACATATCTGGTGCAATTTTTGTGGTTGTATCATCATGATCATCATGATCATCACGATCATCATGATCATGATCATGATCATCATCGTCGTCAACTTTATACAAACCAGGGTCATTTGGGAAGAGGAAACTTCAGTTGAGAAAATGCCTCCATCAGATTGGCCTGAAGTCAGGTTTATCGGTCATTATCTTGATTAAGATTGATATGGCAGGTCCCAGCCCACTGTAGGTGATGCCACCCCTAAGCAGATGGTCCTGGGTTGTATAAAAAAGCCACCAGAGCAAGCCATGAGGATCAAGCCATTAAGTAACATCCCTCCATGGCCCCTGCCTTCAGTTCCTGGCTCCAAGTTCCTGTCCTGACTTTCTTCAGTGTTGGATCATGACCTGGAAATCTAAGCTGAAATAAACTTGTCTTCCCCAAGTTACTTTTGGTCATGGTGGCTTATCATAGCAATAGAAAACAAACTAGGGCACCTGGCTTGACCGCGTATCTTGGCTTCTATGAGACATGCTACAAGAAGCACATGAGTGACTGTGAGTTGTCTTTTAGGGAAGACCAAGTCTCAGTGTGGTGCTGTCTCTTCATGGCTTTGCTTTGACCATCCAGGTGACTAGTGATGTTGAATGTAGTTTTTTGTACACTTGGACATTTATGTGTCCTATTTTAAGAGATGTCTATTAAGGTCATTTCCCTATTTTAAAGTTGGGTTATTTGAGTCTTGCTACTGTTTGAGTTCCTTGCCCATTCAGAATATCACTTTTATGTCAAATAAACAGTTTCCAAACATTTTCTCTCATTTTGTAAATTGTTTCTCCATTCTGTTGACTGTTTTCTTGCAGGTTTTGCTGGTAGCCTATAGACATATCAGAGGTGCAGCAGATGGCAATTGAAGTTCAGGTGTTAGTCTGCCAGAAGAATATCTTTGTGATGGATATGTGTCATTCAAGCAAGGCTCACCAGAATACAGACTCCAGAATGTCTTTTGCTTCTGCTGTACCTTTGGTATCTGATATTACGTATATGGTGTGGGGAATTCCCCACTATCTGTACTGTAATGTATCTATCTCATGATTACATCTCAATCTTATGGACATTTATATCTGTGGGACTGTCTAGAAGATGACTCCTTCTTAAGCTGTATTGTCTATTTGATATCAATAATGTTCGCTTACACAGAGTTTTTGAATAATTGAAAACAGAAATAGTACACAAGCCAGGAATTATTTAGTCCCTGAGAACTGTTTTACACCATAGCTCAGACTGACATAGGAAAACAGTGGTATCTCCCCAGCTCTAAGACAGCTTTCATAATATTAGCTGATTTAAAACCTCAAAGTAAGTTCAGATAAGACCAGGTGCCTTTCTAATGGGTTTTAAAATAAACATTTCTCAAGGAAAGCAATCTAATTCACAAGGATAAAATAGCCAGCTGTTTGATTTGTTAGACCAAGGTTAAAGGCACAAAGCAACTTTATCGCAGCACTAGCTCTCCGAGGTCTGGCTAATTATCTAGGACAGCAATTAACTCCCTGCACAAATTCCTCAGTAATTAATTCTCTGCACAAACTCCTAATCACAGTTTTATGATATGAGACTCAAAGCTAAGTCAACTAACTGTTTTTATGCTAGGTCCTGAAATTGCTGAGAACAAATGGCTTTTGTTCAGAGACTCCGTCGGGGAAAGTTTTTCCAACTAGCCAGGACTGCAGAGTATAATCTGACTACTTAGCCCTGAGAAAGAGCTGCAAGTTTCCTTTTTTTATGGTCTAAAGTTACAGGCAGGACAGAAAGATATATTTCAAGATTTAAAACATTTTTTAATGTCACTGTGCCTTGGAGAATGCCAAGTGAGACCATATTAAGAGAATTAAGGTAATAAATGATTCTTTCTTTGCAGCTGCAAGTTACAGCCCACCAATTAGGGGGCTGAGATTTATTACTTGTATGTTATCAGGATGGCTCTGTCTCTTATCATTTACTGGAATGTGACCTTAAAATGTAACGCCTATATTCAGCATGAAAGAGTCTATTGGGTATATATAGCTGTAAAGAACAAAAGAGATTCAGAGCAACAAGAGAGAACAAGAAAGGAGCCAATATGAGAAAAATAGAGAGGAGAACAACATGAGAGAATACAGAAAAGTGACCACCAGAATGCATGTGAATTCATTTCGTTCCTAAAAATCCCTCAGATAGAAAAAGTCCAGTTTCTCTTACTGGGTGTTCTCTTTGAGCCCTGCTGAAGCCTGGGACTGGTTCCTTGGGAATGCAATAAGGTTTTTTTTTTTTTTAATCCTTTCTGTTGACTTTTTCTTGCAGGTTGTTTCTCCATCCTGTTGACTGTTTTCTTGCAGGTGTTTTCTCCATTCTATTGACTGATTTCTTGTAGGTTGTTTCACTCTTCTGTTGACTGTGTTCTTGTAGGTGGTTTCTCCATTCTGTTGACTGTTTTCTTTGCTCTGCAAAAGTATCAGGTGGCTGATACTTTCCTTTGTTGTTTGTACTTTTGGAGTCATATCTAAGAAACTACCTGGCCTAATGTCGTGAAGTTTTTTGTCTGTTTCGTTCTAAGGAATTACAGTTCCAAATCTTACAATTAAATCTTTATCCCACTTTGAATTAATTTGGGGGTATATTATAAAACAAGGATCCAACTGCCTCCCTAGTACTGCTTGCTGAAGACAATCCTGACCAGGCCATTTGGAGGATCTGATGGCTGTATATGTGGGTTCATTCTGGGATTTTTATTTGGTTCCATTGGTCTGTGTGTTTGGGGTTGTTGCTTGTTTGTTGTTTGTCTTGTTTTGCTGCTGGTTTTCTGGTGCTGAGACGTTCCACTCAGGGTTTTGTGCATGCTCGGCAAACACTCTACCCTTGAAACACATCCCCAGGACTTTTTTGTTGTCGTTAGTTTAATGCTCCATGCTGCTGTTTAAATTTAAACTTAATTTATTATTATTATAAACGATTCCCTCCTTCTGCTCTTCCCACCCCCCCCCTTTGTGTACATGTGTGTCATGGGCACATGTGGAGGTCAGAGGACATCCTCGTATAGTCTGTTCTCACCTTCCGACTTTGGTTCTGAGGATTTAACTTTATCAGGCTTACACAGTCAAGTACCAAGCTCCTTTCCTCTCTGAGCCATCTCTCCAGCCCAAGCATCAGTTCTTGACTTCAAAATACATAAAAAGTGAGTGATGGAAGCATTTAAGGCTCAATGAGATGGCTCAGAGGTTAAGAGCACTGCTTGTTCTTCCAAAGGTCCTGAGTTCAATTCCCAGCAACCACATGGTGGCTCACAACCATCTGTAATGAGATCTGGTGCCCTCTTCTGGCCTGCAGGGATACATGCAGAAAGAACACTGTATACATAATAAATAAATAAATCTTTAAAAAAAAAAAAAAAAAAAGAACTGATGCTTTTAGAACAAACTCTTGCTCAGACTCGCTTCGGCTACTGCAGGTCTCTTGTGATTCCTTTGTGAATGTTGGGATTTTTTTTTTTTCTATTTCTATAAAATACCATTGAGAGTGTGTTAGCTCTTGCATTTCATCTGCAGATTGCTTTGGGTAGTATGGTCATTTAAGCAATGTTTCTTTTTTTAAATTTTTTAAGATTTATTTATTTATTATTATTATGTATACAGCATGTATGACTGCAGGCCAGAAGAGGGCACCAGATCTCCTAGAGATGGTTGTGAGCCACCATGTGGTTGCTGGGAATTGAACTCAGGACCTCTGGAAGAGCAGTCAGTGCTCTTAACCTCTGAGCCATCTCTCTCCAGCCCCGCAATGTTGTTTTATAAAGAACCAGCATGCAATGCCTATTTTATTTGTGTCTTCTTTGGTTTCTTTCATCAGTGACTTCTGATTTTCAGGGTTTGAGCCTTTTATTTCTCTGATTAAGTTTACTCCTGAGTATTTTATTCCTTTCGGTGCTATTATAAGTGGGATTATATTCCTAACATTTCTTTCAATAGCTTGTCATTTATATTTAGAAACACAACTGATTCCTGTTGGTTGATTTTGTTTCCTGTAGCTTGACTGCATTCATTTACTTGACTAATACTTTTTATTCTGTCTTTAAGATTTTCTATGTATAAAGTCACGTCTTCTGCACAAAGGAGCTATTTTACTTTTCTATGTAGATGGTGTTGGTTTCTTTCTCTTCAGCTATGTGCTCTGGCTTTCAGCTCCAGCAACACATCAAGTAGAAGTTATGAGTGTGCCATTCTAGTCTTTTTTCAGATCTTAGAGGAAAGGCTTTCACTTTTTTTTCCTGTTGAGTATAATATGAGCTATGAACTTTTCATACAGAGCATTATCTTATTGTACTGTGGTGAATTCTTTTTTCTTTAGTTTGCTAAAAGTTTTTTTTTTAATCATAAAATAGTGCTGAATTTTGCAAAAGAAAATTTTTCTGGGGATGCAGCTCAGATGGTAGAATGCTTTGTGTGTGTGTGTGTGTGTGTGTGTGTGTGTATATATATATATATATATATATATATATATATATATATATATATATCTCCTGGGTTTGATCCCCAGGCCACATAAATCAGGCATGGATATCTTTGTTGACCATTGTTTATGAGTGTTGTGTAGTTTTTACACATTTGTGAGATTTCCAGGTTTCCTTCTATTTATTTTTAGTATCATTCTGTTGTGGTTAGAAAAGTTACATGGCATGATTTTAATCTTCCTAAGTTTAATGAGACTACTTTAGTGAGATTTACCTTCCCTGAGGGGCCAGCTCCTAGCCTGGTGATAGACAGGTCTAGTTGGATTACCTCTTAAGGGAAGAGATAATCGTTCATAATATTTTGGGGGCTCAGAATGTCATGTCTTCACTCAGTGTCAGAGGTAAAACTCAGATCCATTCTTTTGACCAGGGCAAAGTAGTTTTTAATGGGTATCTAAAGAGCTCTGATAACTTTATCTTCCTCCTTTTCAAATTTTAAGGAGGGGTAAAACTGATGTGAGTGAGGTATCCATCTTAAATAACATCTGTAGTAGTTTGAATGTAATTGCCCCCCCCCATAAACTCATAGGGAGTGGTACTATTAAGAAGTGTGGCTTTGTTGGAGTGGGTATAGCCTTGTTGAAGGAAGTGTGTGACTTTGGGGGTGGGCTTTGGGGTTTACTATTCTCAGGATACTGCCTAGTGTCTTAGTCGACTTCCTGTTACCTTTTGATCAAGATATAGCCAGCACCATCTCTGCCTGAATGCCGCCATGTTTCCTGCCATGATGATAATGGACTGCACCTCTGAAACTGTAAGACAGCCACACCTGTAAAAACCTGTAAAACCCCCAAATAAGACAGCCTCCTCACTATATATATATATATATATATATATATATATATATATTAGACTATATATATAGTCTACAGTGTTGTTTAAATCTGTCTCTCCTATACCAGTTTTATGTCTTAGTGTTTCATAAACTGTTGGGAGCAGAGTGTTGAAATATTCTATTATTGTTGTGCTCTTATCTATCTATTTCTTCTTAGAGCTCACAGTACTTGCTTTATTTATTTTGGTGCTCTGGCATTGGGTTCATGTGTAAATGTATGTGTGTGTATATATATTTATAATCATTCCATCTTTCTAGGAATAGTTCCTTCATTTTTAATTATTATTTTTGATGGTTTGTACATGTATATATTAAATTTTGGTCATATCCTATCTCCCCATTATGCTTTCTTATTTCTCTCCTGATGAAACTAATCTTCTCAACAAGTCCCTCTCCTATGTTCATGACTTATTTATTTTGCACTCCTACTCCACCATGAGGAAGTGTTGACAGGCCCTTTCTCATTCAGGCCTTGTACAGGTAGTCACAACTGCTGTGGTTCATGAGTACAACTGCCAGAAGACTGAATGTCACCTCCCCATCCTAAGCTCCTACCTTTTTTCCACCCTCTTTTGCATGGTACTCTCTGAGCCTTGGAAGGGAAGACATCAATGTCCCATTTAGGACTGAGTACAGGTAGGGTTGAGTAACAGTCACTTATTCTTGGTACTTTGACCAGTTATGAAGCTCTATATTATCCTCTGCCCACTACCAAAAGTAAGCTTCTCTTATTGGATAGCTAGAAAATCACCAATACCCTTAAAAGCCATTGAGGATGGACTTCTCCCTACATTAGCTTTGAACCTCACATCCCTCTTTGCTAACACTAGAAGGGAAAACAACTGCCTGCCCCCTCTGTAGGCCTTCTGGTTAAAAGAAGAAAATACTTCTGGCCCTGGGTAGAGATATATTTTTCTCTGTTTCAAAGATTAGAACATTACATATGATTGTCTATTCCCTTAATAGTTACTTCAGCTGGGCCTATCAATCATGCAGCCAGGAAGTCACTCCACTCCCCCAAGAAAGTTGATTTACTTGAAGGCATGCTAAAAAGATGGAAAGAATAACTATCCCCTTCATGAGACAATATATTTATGTTTTCCAGCAGCCCCTTCCTCATGGAGCAAAATACAATGCTTTTCAGCCAAGTAGACTGGTGGCTTTCATGAGTTCTTACTCAGAAAAGTGTAACCCTCTGTCTTAGTAAGGATTTCTATTGCTATGAGGAGACACCATGATCACAACTACTCTTATAAAGGAAAACATTTAACTGGGGTGGTTCACTTACAGTTCAGAGATTTAGTCCATTATCATCATGGCAAGGCATGGTAGCATGAGGGCAGACGTGGTGCTGGAGAAGGAGCTGAGAGTCTTACATCTTGATCTGCAGGCAACAGGAAGTAAACTGAGACACTGGGCATAGCTTGAGCATGGGAGATCTCAAAGATCATCCCCACAGTGAATCTCCACAGTGACACACTTCCTTCAGCAAGGCCACACCTCCTAATAATGCCACTCTCTATGAGCTTATGGAAGCCAATTACATTCATACTACCACATTCCCCTACCCATTTAGATACTGGCCAAATGCCTGAGCATGCTTTTCCTGATGCTCCAGGCTCTCTTACTCTTTTCCTGAATAACCTTCCCCTTTTACCATGCATCCTTTTGCCAGCCTCCATTTTTAAACATACTGGCTTTCTTGGACCCTAACAAAAACACTGACTTTCTTCTTCCCTTTTCCACCTTCCAACCTTCCACCTTCCAACAGCTTTCAAGACTCACAGCTTGCTGGCCTTCGTGTTTTCCTCTCACACTCTATTCAAACTGTTCATGAGCTTCTTCCTGAGTCCATTTTAAAATTATTTTATTGGGAGCTGGATAGATAGATCAGCAGTTAAGAACACCAGATGCTCTCCCAGAGGACCTGGTTTCATTTCCCAATATCTTTGTAGCACTTACAGCCATCTATAACTCTAGTCCCAGGGGATCTGATGTCCTTTGATGGCCTCCCTGGGCATCAGGCACACATGTGGTACACAGATATACATGCAGATAAAATACTCATATACATAAAACAAATAAAAATAATAAAAAATATATTTTATTAATGTGGCTAAAACCCTGTAAGTGAAACCCTGATTTCCACAGTTACACTATGATAAAGGCTGAGAGCAGAGCTAAACTATGGCTATAAACAGAAGTGTTTAGATAGCCTTTTGACAACATATCCATTTAGCAAAACAATGGTAGTCATTCTAAAGTATGTATCTCAGCAGGGGGTGGTAATGCAGGCTTATTGTATAAAAATAAATACCTTTTATAGACATCGCATAGTTGGATTTAAGTCCATTCAGCTGCTTTCTTATTTTTTTGGAAAGTGTCTTAGTTAGGATTTCTATTGCTGCAACAAAGCACCATGACCAAAAGCAAGTTGGAGAGGAAAAGGTTTATTTGGCTTATACATCCAAATCATAGTCCTTCATTGGAGGAAGTCAGGACAGGAACTCAAGCAGAGATGGAATCCGGAAGCAGGAGCTGATGCAGGGGCCATGGAGGGGTGCTGCTTACTGACTAGCTTCCCCTGGTTTGCTCAACCTGCTTTCTTATAGAACCCAGAACCACCAGCCCAGGGATGGCACCACCTACCATGGGCTGGGCCCTCCCTCATTGATCACTAATTGAGAAAATGCCTTGTAACTGGATCTTCTGGAGGCATTTCATCAACTGAGGCTCCTTCCTGTCTGATGACTCTAGCTTGTATTAAGTTGACACAAAATCAGCCAGTACTAGAGAGTCTAATCCATTTACATTTGTTTTAGCCACTGTTCTACTGTTGTGAAGAGACACCATGACCAAGGTAATTATTATAAGAGAAAGCATTTAATTGCTTACAGTTTCAGAAGTCCATTATCATCATGATGGGAAGCATGGAGGCATGCCAGCAGGCACTGGAGCAGTAGCTGAGAGCAATATCCCGATCTGTAGGCAGAGAGATACTCTGGGCTTGGCATGGGCATTTGAAACCTCAAAGCCTACTCTCAGTGACACAATTCCTCCAACAGGGCCATACCTTTTAATACTTGTAGGTGGAGTTTTCCTGTCCTGGCAGCCACCTCAAAAATAACCACTCAAGAGACTTAATATTAATTATAAATGCCCAGCCAATAGCTCAGGCTTCTTACTAACTAGCTCTTAGAACTTAAATCGACCCATTTATATTAATCTACATTCTGCCACCTCTGCCATTCTCTCTTTCATTTTGCACCTCCTGTTTGCTCTTCCTGTTTTGCTAGTGACTCCTCTGACTCCACCCTCCTTCTACTCAGCATTCTCTTGGCCCTGAAAATCCTGCCTAGCCATCTGCCAATCAGCTTTTTATTAACAATGAGAGAAATACATATTTACAGTGTGCTATGGAATAATTCTCTTGTATGACATAAAGATTTGTCACTTAAATTGGTTTAATAAAATGCTGATTGGCCAGTAGCCAGGCAGGAAGTATAGGTGGGGCCAACAGAAGAGGAGAATTCTGGGAAGAGGAAGGGCAGAGTAAGGAGAAGCCACCAGCCAGACACAGAAGAAGCAAGATGAGAATGCTGAACTAAGAAAAGGTACCAAGGGGCTGGAGAGATGGCTCAGAGGTTAAGAGCACTGACTGCTCTTCCAGAGGTCCTGAGTTCAATTCCCAGCAACCACATGGTGGCTCACAACCATCTGTAATGAGATCTGGTGCTCTCTTCTGGCCTGCAGACATACATGCAGGCAGAACACTATACATAATAAATAAATAAATCTTAAAAAAAAAGAGAGAAAAGGTACCAAGCCACATGCTAAACATAGATAAGAATTATGGGTTAATTTAAGTGTAAGGTCTAGTTATTAATAAGCCTGAGCTACTGCTTGAGCCATTTATAGATAATATTAAGCCTCCAAGTCAATTATTTGGGAAGTGGCTACTGGGTATTTGGGAACAGGCAGGCGTGAGAGAAACTTCTGCCTACATGTGGCACCCAACCTTTGTCAAGAATTTCCACATAAAACCTGAAAAGTTAAAAGAGGATTCTAAGCACACAAAAACAGTCACATTTGACTTGTTGGTAACTGCTTTTTCTCCAGTGGACTCTGCTGGTGGCGAGCAGAGGCACAGCTCCTTTACAAAGATTGTTCCACAGCATTTCCCCCCTTTTGTCTAATTAAAAAGGAAGGTTTTTAACTTTAACATAGTAAAATTATATACAACAAAACAGTTATCAAGTAAGAATTACAGTTACAATAATCCAGTTGATTTGTGTTTGAAAAAATTAGAGAAAATACTCTATTATCTTTGTGAGTCTAAAGTTTTATACTTAATTTACCTTTTATCATAACTAAGCAAAATTAAAAGTTTATTCAGTCTTTAACTCCATCAAAGACCCCAGAAGGTTGTAAATTTTCTTTCTTAGTTTTTTGAGACAGGGTTTCTCTGTGTAATCCTGGCTGTCCTGGAACTAACTCTATAGACCAGGCTGGCCTTGAACTCACCGAGATTCACCTGCCTTTGCCTCCTGAGTGCTGGGATTGAAGGCGTGTACCACCACTGCCCAGCTAAGAAGGATGTAATATTACCTAACGACAGAGACATCTGGCTGCCTAGACAGTTGCCCAAGGTTCTGTAACATTGGGACATCCATCTTTGGCCTATAGGCCTAGTTTATCTGACAGACATGTCTGAGAAGCAAGGAATTTTAAAGAACTGTCCTACCTTGTCTTGGCAAAGTTTGGTAGTCATATTTTTTTTTTGCATTCTGCTGATCCAGTTTGTACAGTATACTGTCAGCACTTGAACAAGGGCAGTTTCTTTGTCCAAATGGCTAGCTGTTGCCGTAAAGAAAGCAAACTCCATTTGGAGGTTCTTTGATGTGCATCATCTTTTTTTGAGTAAATGGATGCTGTCAGGAACAGATGTATCTCACTGTCATGAAAAGCCTTAGGTTATTAAACATCTTAAATGCTATATTCTGTAGGTCTTTGAAGTGTTTGAAGACCATCTATTTAACTAAATATATCTGTGTATGACCTTGAAAACATACCTAGTGTGACTATAAATTTAACTACTATAGATGACTATTAATCTGTATTATACATTACATTTTATTTATTTTTTTTAATTTATTTATTTATTATGTATACAGTGTTCTGCTTGCATATAACCCTTCAGGCCAGAAGAGGGAGCCAGATCTCATTACAGATGGTTGTGAGCCACCATGTGGTTGCTGGGAATTGAACTCAGGACCCTCTGGAAGAACAGCCAGTGCTCTTAACCTCTGAGCCATCTCTCCAGCCCATACATTACATTTTTAAGTGAGCTGCATAAACACAATACCCTAAACAAGAGTAGAAACATATATACCGTATAACAAAAATAACTTTAAATTTGTATGAATAAACCAAAATCCATACCATACCAATTTAAAATATTTTGAGATTAATAGTTGTTTTTGGATTAAAATAGATTCAACAAACTACCCTTTTGTCTCATCATTTCTATATAATATCCCCCTTTTTCTTTTAGAAAGAGATCTTTGAAGTTATTTTTTTTTTGTTTAGCTTTTGTTTCTGACTATGCCCAATAACAACTTGTAGCCAACACCCATTAAATGATAATAAATACCCACAATCCATCTTTTGGGAATGTGGGCATCATTCTGTAGACTACTTCCTGTTGTTTAGGGGCACTAATATCTTTGGACCCTAAGAAAATTTAGGATAATGGTAAAGTCTTGGCCTGAGTAGTCTGTGAGGCTGGACCGTCTCAACCCGTAGCCTTGAAGTTGTTCTGGATGCAGAACTTCGAGGAAACTGCAACAGAGGCATTTTAAGATGCTGGATCACCTGGGTCATTTTTTGTTTTCATTGATATCTGGTCCCCTTGGTCTGGAAATACATAAACTTTTAAAAGTAACATACATATCTGTATTAGTATAAGTATAGACTGTATATTATACACAAGTTAGCCAAAGATGATTTTGTTTTATGTTTGAGCAGGTAAAATATACATTATGTGTCTTATAGTTCTTCTAGTTTTATTTCTTTATGTTTGTAGCCAAGATTATCAGGGGCTCTTCCTCATTTAAACCTGATCCATATCAACCTGGAATGAATCCATAGTCTCTCATTTCCTGTAGAAAAAAGAATAACCTCTTCTCCAAAGTAATATGTCTTTTGACTTCCATTTTGAAGTCAAGATATTTTAAAATATACAAGTTGGTTTAATCTAGCAGCTTTCATAATCAAATATCTCTTAGCAGCTATTTTATCAATAATCAGACAATCTAAAGATAACACAATAACATACAGACTTCAGACTCTCTGTGTATTTCCCATGTTTATGTAGCTTATTGTTTTTCTTTTTTTACTCTATGCCTTTTTAAAGGTCTTTTTTATTTTTATACTTTTTTTTTTAGTCTACAACTGTATCTAATCTTTCCCCTTTCTTTCTCAAGACTATGTATATTTTTAAATACACTGTAACCCATTTAGAGGTTTCTTTTCTGTCTGGATCTGTCTTTACTGAGTATCTGTATTGTTTTTTGATTGTATAAGACAGGCCTTAAACTGCTTTGTCAGATCCCACCAGTGCAGCTTAGCTTAGTGTATGGCAGTAGTGCATGGCAACTGGCAGCTGGCTCCTCCTGCAGGCAGTTACTGGGAGATGCCTCTCAGTACTGCAGCTGGCATAAGAGACATGACTAAGAAGCCCCGGGTGGAGCTCCGGGAGTCCAATCGGCGAGAAGGAGGAGGGTTTATGTGAGCAAGAGTTGTGGGGACCAGGGATGGATGGAATACAGGGACAAGTGGCCAAACGAATGGAAACACATGAACTGTGAACCAATGGCTGAGGAGCCCCCAACTGGATCAGGCCCTCTGAATGGGTGAGACAGTTGATTGGCTTGATCTGTTTGGGAGGCATACAGGCATTTGGACCGGGTCCTGTGCTCAGTGCATGAATTGGCTGTTTGAAACCTGGGGCTTAGTAGAGACCCTTGGCTCAGCCTGGGAGGAGGGGACTGGACCTGCCTGGGCTGAGTCCACCAGATTGATCTCAATCCTCGGGGGAGTCTTTGCCCTGGAGGAAACGGAAATGGGGGGTGGGCGGGGGAGGGGGGGCCGTGGGAGGGGGAGAACGGGGGAATCTATGGCTGATATGTAAAGTTGAATTATATTGTAAAATAAAATAAAATAAATTAAAAAAAAAAAGAAGCCACATTTGGCTCCATTTTTGTGTGCTTAGAATATTTTTTTTTAAGCTTTGTTAGGTCTTATGTGGAAATTCCCGTCCCACTTTAGAACACCATTTGTAGGTGGAGTTTTCCTGTCCCAGCAGCTGCTCCCAAATAACTACTAAAAGACTTAATATTGATTGATCATGAATGCTTGGTGGATAGCTCATGCTTATTACTAACTGCTTTTAGAACTTAAATTAACCCATTTATATTAATCTTCATTCTGCCACATGGTGTTACCTCTCTTTTATCTTGTACCTCCTGTTTCCTCTCCGTTTTTCTGGTGACTCCTCTGACTCTGCCCTCCTTCTTCCCAGAATTCTCTCTGCCCCCAAAATCCTGCCTAGCCTTCAGCCAATCAGATTTTTATCAACAATGAGAGCAATACATATTTACAGTGTACAAAGATTGTTCCACAGCAACCCTTCTAATCCTTTCAAATAGTGTTACTCCCTGGTCACTAAGTATTCAAATATATGAGCCTATGGGGGCCATTCTTATTCAAACGACTACAACATTTCATTCGAATGGTTGGTGGGTTTCTATTTTTCGCTTCCTGTAGTTCATCTGCTCCTCTTCCTCTAGTCCTACTGTCCTTCGTTAATTTTCATAATGAGATACATTGTTTCCCTTTGGCTCTTAGTTTATCTACTGTGGGTCTTTGTCTTTTTATGGTTCCTATGAGACCTACAGCGTCACAGAAATACAATAGGTTATTTTAAGCTGATGGAAATGTAATTTCAGTTTCACAGAAAGGTCTTACATTTCCTCTTCCCTTTCCTCATTTTGTACTGTTTGATTCCTTGTGCTTTCAAGTCCGCCTTGGCCTCTTTTCACGTCACCTTTCCCATTTCCCCTAAGGTAGCATGAGTGGTGAAGGGTTACCTTAATTTCTATTTGTTTGGAAAAGCCTTTCTTTTGTCTTGCTCATTTATGGAGATACGTAGACATTGACAATTTTCCTCTTTTAGCACTTTGAACATGTCACCTACTTCCTTCGGGTCTGCAAGGTTTCTGCTGAGAAATATTCAAATTGTCTCATGGGCTCTCCTGTATGTAACAGGTCATTTGTTGTTGTTGTTATTCTAAAAAAATCTCTTTAGCCTGTATTTTTATTTTCTAAGATTCTAAGCATACAAAATAAAATATATATGTGTGTATATATATATGTGTGTGTGTGTGTGTGTGTGTGTGTGTGTGTGTGTGTATGTGTGTGTGTGTGTGTGTGTGTGTGTGTGTGTGTGTTGTAGGGAGAGACAGAGAGGGAGAGAGAGAGAGAAAAAAAGAGGGAGAAAGAGAGAGAGAGGCTTGGAGACATGACTTGGTGGTTAAGAGCAATTACTACTCTTCCAGAGGACCTGACTTTGGGTCTCTGGAAGCACCCATTTTTCATGGATCACAAATGTCTGTAACTCCAGCTCTAAGGGACCCACTGCCTTCTTCTGGTCTCTGCAGGTACCTGCATACGTATGACATACACTCACAGGTATACACACGTGCATAAAATAAAATAAATCTTGGTACACACCTTTAATCCCAGAACTCAGGGGGCAGAGGCAGGCAGATCTCTGTGAATTCAAGGTCAATCTGGTCAATATAGTAAGTTCTAAGACAGACAGGTCCAAACAGAAAGACCCTGTCTTAAAAAAAAAAGCCCCTCAAACCAAAAAACCACTTTTCACCCTTTGTTTTTCCATTTTCCTTCTGGATACCCACAACAGTTATATTGATTTGCAAATTGGTGTCTAATAATTTCCTTAGACTATATGTATCCATTTTCATTTCTTTTCATTTTGATGGGATACTTTCAAATAAGCATTCTTTGAGCTCACTAATTTTTTTGCTTGATCAAGTTTATTGTTGAATCCTTCTGGTTAGTTTTTTGGTCAAGTTACTGGACTATTTAGCTTTTGCATTTGTTTGGTTCTATTTAATTATTCGTCTTTGCAATATTTTTATCCATGCATTTTTTCCAATTTCGTTTGTTTTATAATTTACTAAACTTCATTTACACCCTCACTTAGAATTCTTTGTCAGAGAGCTTATAGTTCCTCATTTGTGTATGGTTAGTTAGTGAATAGTTATCTCATTTTTTAAGTGTGTTGTGTTTCCTCGGCTCTTCAAATTTCTAGCATCTTTGCACTGATGCATGCCTATCTGAAGAAAAGGACTTGGATGTAACTTAGGCGGTAGATTGCTCATCTAGCATGCAGGAAGCCCTGGATTCAGATCCCAGCACTGTGTGCATGGGGAAACCCTGAAAGCTCTGCTGCTGGCAGAGAAAGGAACTACAAGAGGCAAGAAGGAAGTCCAGTTCAAGACAGCTTTGCTGGCGCTGGTTCAAGCTTCTTGAGTCTGACCCTGAGTGGCTTATTTTTGACATATTTAAGCACAATACAACGTTGAATAAAGACTTCCTGTGACAATGATCACAACAAAGCTTAAGGCATGACCGCACTGAGACTCCTTTGCAAAGCACATGTCTTTTGCAAACCACCTGTGACCTTTTACATAAAAATGGGTTCTATTAACTGAGAAACCATGCTCAGGATTCTGGAGGATTCAAGTGAGACCTGATTCTACAGAATAGCAAAGATTACTGGGCTATTAACAGCATCCACTCCAACCTTCTGGGTGGAAAGCAGGTGTAAATCCCTTCCACTGAAGAGAAAAGCCTGAGAGCTTAACGTTCGTTGTTTGTCTGATTCTGTCTGTGACCATGAGAACCTCATGTCCTTCTACACAGCATCACATAAACTGGGTAACATGCCTGTTATCCCAGAATTCAGGAAGTTAAGACAGGAGGTATATCATGACCATTTTCAGCTAAAGAGAAGATTTGAGGCTAATCTGGGCTGTTATGTGAGAGCCTATCAATAAAAATATCCCTTTGAAGAAGCAATCCCCTCTCCAGGACTGCAAGGCCTGCCTTTGACTGGGAAAGAACTTCAGAAGTCAGCCATGGTAAAGATTCTGGGCCTTTGTCCCTAGCTAGTCTGGACTTCATTGCTGTTGTTGTTGTTAAAGTCAGTTATCTCTTGTTCACTCTCATGTCTGATTAGAAGAGTTTTGGCAGTGCTCTACAAGAGAAGGGATGGGAAGCAGTACTCTACAAGCAGTGAGATGGGAAGCAGTACTCTACAAGAGGTGAGACAGGAACTAGCAGCTTACGGAGCCCCATGAAAGGTTGGGGCATTACAGCCATGATCCTCACCAGCTCTCTTGGAGAATAAGTCTGTATTCTGTACCTTCTCTAAATGTTACAGTGGCAGTGGCCATGTCAGACGAGCAGCAAGTGACCATTGACTTCAGGAGATTGGCCCACCAGAATGCAAGGCACTGGGTGAATCTCAGACAGGCAAGGCCCCAAGGATTTCGGCTCCAGAATGTCTCTTGCTACTGCTGTGCCTTTACATGTTTGCTGCTGCCATTTTTCTCTGGTATCTGGCACTGTGTGAATGGATGTGGGGAGATCCCCACTGCTTTTAATGTAGCGTGATTAGCTCATAGAAATATCCCATTCTACTGGGCGTTTTTACCTGTGGATTATTAGGAAGATGTTTTCCTCTGAAGCTGTACAGTTTAAAATGTTGCCCCATCCCTGATAAAGCAGGGGCTACAGAGAGTAGAAAATAGGACCAGGAAGCGTTACGCAGCTAGGACTTAGGAGTTTCTCTTGAGGAGCCGTATAGACTATGGTTTAGGTTAATGATTACAAAAAACAATCGAGTGAGTCCCAGGAGTTAGTTAGCACAAGTTCTTCCTGATTCTGGGAAATGTGTTCATGTGTTTCAGTGTACAACATTGCTAAAACAAAGCTTTGAACAATTGAGTTCATGTAACTAGAAAGTCAAAAATTGGATAGTTAGCTAAGATAATTGGATAGGACGCTAAACTATGAAAAGTGAAAGTAGTAACCTGTTTTTCTGGCAAGTATAAAAACTACTGCCTTTGTAAACAGTTATGGCTGAAAGGCTCCTGATCTATGAGAAGTTTAAAAGATAAATGTTTGACTGTATGTGGGTTTTTGGAGATAACTGGTTTTTCACCTGTAATACATAAAACGTTTAATCATGTAAGGGATATGGAAAACATGTTGTTTTTTACTTGTATTCATTGTAATCACTCACTTAAAAAAATAGACTGTAACCACATTGTAATTTTTATATTGCTGGAAAGATTCTGCTGTGGGGTATATAAACTGTAAGGGGAAAAAATAAGGAAGGTAGAAGGGAGACACCAGGAAAGATGTAGAAGGAAGTCATCAGGAAAAGACAAAAGAGAAACATCAGGTAGAAGAACAGAATAGAAAAAGAACAGAGTAGAACAAGCAACAGAAAGAATAATAAAATGAAGAGAAACTTTATCACTTAGAAAAAGAAGTCTGTGTATTTTTCCCTGCCAACTCTGCATCTCACTCCCAGTCTCTCTAACCTACAGAAAGCTGGTCTCTCTGCATTACAGAGACTTTCAAGACACAGGAAGGTGCTCACTGTGTTACAGTTCTGAAAGGAAAGATATCCTGGTAGTTGGAAGCCAAGGAATACCTACACTCACTCCCTATAGCTTTTCTGGGCATCTCGGTTTTTTTTTTTTTTTTTTTTTTTAATCTTTTATAGGTACACCTTTTCCTGTACTGTTTCTTTCACCATTTTGTGTGAGGCAAGACAGAAGCTGCCTCCCTGCCCCTGAACATTTCATCCCCTCCCCATCCCAGGGAGAAGTTGCAGTCTCTCTGGATTCTAAACTTTGTGGGTTTAGGGCAGGGGTTGAAATAGGCAAAGCTGTTCTTGCCTGTTTCTGTGTGGCTAAACTTGACTCTATGCTTGCCTGGGATACTTTAACCTCTTACCTTAAACTCTTAACTCAATTCTAGACTTGTAATGTAGTTAAATCTGTGTTTCTGAGGGAAAATAAGAAGTACTGCTCATACTGCCTTCTTACTGACAGTACTATTACAGATGTCAGAGTTGGAGTCCTTGGGCGCTGGACTTAGAAATTCATATGAAAGCCTGATTGCATGATGAGTTGTTGGTTGTCCTCAGTTGGTTGTCAGTCAGTTCTCCACTGACTATGGGAAAAAGGATGTCAGGCCTCCAGAGGCCTCATGTCAGGTTTGAATATCAAGTTTCCTACAAAGGCTCTTATTGATGGCTTGAGCTCTGGTGTATCCAGGGTTCATAGGTGGGGTCTTGAGAGGATTGGATTATGAGAGCACTCATTTCGTGAGTGGGCTAATCCATGGATGATTTAATAGCTGAGTGGGATATAAGAAGTGGGTTCCAGTTGGAAGAAGTAGGGTGTGAGTCCTTGGTTCATTTCTTCTCTCTTTCTGCTTCTTGGTCACCTTAGATGAGCAGTTTCCCTTCATTACACTGTCCCACGATTGTGTTGTTGCCTTGCCACAGCCCAAAGCAATGGATCCAGATGACCTGGTACTGCATCCCATAAACGGTGAGTCAAATGTATATATATATATATATTTTCTTTCACATTGTTAGTCTCAGGTATTTTGTTACAGTGATGAACTGTTTTTTGTTTTTTGGTTTTTCAATATGGAGCTCTCTACAACATGGCTGCCAACTCCTAGAATAAGTGATCTAAGGAGAGGGAGAGAACCCGTAGGATGGAAGCTGTCGTCTTTTTGTAACAGCTTTGGAAGAGGTATACCATCACTTCTTTTGGCTTTATTTTTGCAGTTCTAGAGAGCTGACTCATGGCTTCATGTATGCTGAACCCTAAGCCCAAATTTCCGTCAGCTCTGCTTTGTTATGTTCATTGGAATGAATGACTAAGTCCCGCCTACATCCTGACAGAGAGAAATTACACTTCATCTCTTTGAATGGAGGAGAATACAGAGTCGGTGCCCGCTACTGCACCGTTCATTAGTTTGCTATTGCACATTTCTTTTTTTGTTTGTTTTGTTTCGTTGTTTTCTTTTTATTTATTTATTTATTTTTCTATTATCAGCTTGATACAGTATAATTCTTATCCTAATAGTGAAATGTTTCACTGAGGCTTGCCCAGTATTTGAGTAAAACCAAAACTTATTATAAGACACAGTCATCCTAGGGTCCCCCCTGCTATATAGCCTCCTTGGAGCTGTGGGTTGCAGTCTGATTGTTCTTTACTTTATATCTAGTATCCACCTATGAATGAGTACATACCATGTTTGTCCTTCTGAGTCTGGGTTACCTCACTCAGGATGATTTTTTTCTAGTTCCATCCATTTGCCTTCAAATTTCATGCTGTCATTGTTTTTCTCTGCTGAGTAGTACTCCATTGTGTATATGTACCACATTTTCTTAATCCATTCTTTGGTTGACGGGCATCTAGGTTGTTTCCAGGTTCTGGCTATTACAAATAGTGCTGCTATGAACATGGTTGAGCATGTATCTTTGTGGTATGATTGAGCATTCCCTGGGTACATGCCCAAGAGTGGTATGGCTGGGTCTTGAGGTAGATCGATTCCCAATTTTCTGAGAAACCGCTATACTGATTTCCACAGTGGTTGTACAAGCTTGTATTCCCACCAACAGTGGAGGAGTGTTCCCTTTGCTCTGCATCCTCTCCAACATAGACTGTCATTAGTGTTTTTGATCATAGCCATTCTGACAGGTGTAAGGTGGTATCTCAGAGTTGTTTTGATTTGCATTTCTCTGATGATTAAGGATGTTGGGCATTTCTTTAAATGTCTTTCAGCCATTTGTGATTTTTCTTTGGAGAATTCTCTGTTTAGCTCTTTAGCCCATTTTTTAATTGGATTGTTCAGTATTTTGATGTCTAGTTTCTTGAGTTCTTTATATACTTTGGAGATCAGTCCTCTGTCAGATGTGGGGTTGGTGAAGGTCTTTTCCCATTCTCTAGGCTGTCTTTTTGTCTTATTGACTGTGTCTTTTGCCCTACAAAAACTTCTCAGTTTCAGGAGATCCCATTTATTAATTATTGCTCTCAGTGTCTGTGCTGCTGGTGTTATATTTAGGAAGTGATCTCCTGTGCCAATGTGTTCAAGAATATTTCCTACTTTCTCTTCTATTAAGTTTAGTGTAACTGGATTTATGTTGAGGTCTTTGATCCACTTGGACTTGAGTTTTGTGCATGGTGACAGATATGTATCTATTTGTAATCTTTTACATATTGACATCCAGTTATGCAAACACCATTTGTTGAAGATACTTTCAACAAGAGAGGTTTCAGAATCCTACAGTCTGCAGTCTGAGGAGAACCCAGGGCCCAGCTGCCGATCCTGAGAAACCCAACAACTTGGAGGTGTTGGTGAGATTGCCCTACTAAACAACCTGCTCAGCTGAGATCTTTGGGAGAGGTTTCAGAATCCTACAGTCTGCAGTCTGAGGAAACAAGATCAGCTGAGGAGTTGATGAATGAGCAAAATGTGACCTAAGAACACAAAAGAAGGTGCCGCCCAGCCACTGAACCAGATCACCAGAATCATAAGCTTACTCTACACCAACTGGGAACAGGTAAACCCCATCTCTGGACCGGCAGATCAGGTCTCTAGCCCCTAGGCCCTACCCATCAGAGTTCCAGGGACCAGACAGCTACCTTTCCCTGCTCCCCCACAAAACAAAAACAAAACCAAAACCAAACAAAAACAAAAAACCAACCCCTATGAATCTAACAACCACTGGAACCATAAGCACCCCCTGTACCAATTGGGAACAACTGCTCCCTGAGACAGAACCCACTAACACTGATTGGACTAAGCTGCTCCCAGAGAAACAGAGCCCAACAGCACTGATTTGACCAACAGCTCCTAGTGGACCAAGACTAACAATTAGAACAAGAGAGGCACCTTCAGACACAGACACCGCCTACACCAAGCAGAGGAAGAGATGAGTAGATGCCAGTGCAAAAATACAGGCAACAATATAAAGACCTATATCACACCATCAGAACCTAGTGATTCTACACCTGCAGGACCTGAACATACCAAGGCAGAAGAAGCAGAAGAAATCAATCCTAAAAATGACTTTAAGAAGATGATAGAGGCCCTTAAAGATGAAATGAAAAACTCTCTTAAAGAGGGAATAAAAAATTCCCTTAAAGAAATGGAAGAAAAAAAACAAACAAAAATTGGAAGAAATCAAAGAAAGTCAAGAAAAAGTAATTAAACAGATGAAGGAAACAGTTCATGATTTGAAAATTGAAATTGAGACTATAAAGAAAACACAAACTGAGGGAATGCTGGAAATAGAAATTCTGACTAAATGAACAGGAACTACAGAAGCAAGCATAACCAACTGAATGCAAGAGATGGAACAGAGAATCTCTGATGTTGAAGACATAATAGAGAAAATAGATTCGTCAGTCAAAGAAAACACTAAAGATAAACAAGTCATAACACAAAACGTCCAAGAAATTTGGGACACCATGAAAAAACCAAACCTAAGAATAATAGGGATATAGGAAGGAGAAGAATGCCAACTCAAAGGCACAGAAAATATATTCAACAGAATCATAGAAGAAAACTTTCCTAACCTAAAGAAAGAAATACCTATGAAGGTACAAGAAGCTTGCAGAACACCAAATAGGCTGGATCCAAAAAAAAGTCCCCTTGCCACATAATAATCAAAACACTAAACATGCAAAACAAAGAAAAAATATTAAGAGCCACAAAGGAAAAAGACCAAGTAACATATAAAGGCAGACCCAACAGAACAACACCAGACTTCTCAATAGAGACTATAAAAGCTAGAAGGTCCTGGACAAATGTTATGCAGACACTAAGAGACCACAGATGCCAACCCAGACTGTTATACCCAGCAAAACTCTCAATCACCATAGACAGAGTAAACAAAATATTCCATCATAGAACCATCAATACCTGTCCACAAACTCAGCCCTACAGAAAGCACTAGAAGGAAAAATCCATCCTAAAGAAGGTAAACACACCCATGAAAACTCAGGCAACAAATACCAAATACCAAATGCCAAAGAAGGAAAACGCAACACTACCACAAAAAAATAGCAGGAATTAACAATCACTGGTCGTTAATATCCATCAATATCAATGGTCTCAACTCATATAAAAAGACACCGACTAACAGAATGGATAAGAAAACAGGATCCATCCTTCTGCTGCATACAAGAAACACACCTTAACTTCAAAGACAGACACCATCTCTCACCATCAAAGGGCTGGGAGAAGGCTTTCCAATCAAATGGACCTAAGAAGCAAGCTGTTGTAGCTATCCTAATATCTAATAAAATAAACTTCAAACTAAAATCAATCGAAAGAGATCAGAATGGACAATACATATTTATCACAGGAAAAACCCACCAAGATGAAGTCTTGATTCTGAACATTTATGCCCCAAATACAAAGGCACCCACATTTGTAAAAGAAACATTACTAAAGCTTAAATCGCGCATCAAGCCCCACACATTAGTAGTGGGAGATTTCAAAAAAGAAAGTATCTTCAACAAATGGTACTGGCACATTTCTTAATAGCGTTTTTTGATAATTTCATGTTGGTTATTTGAGACTTTGCCATGGTGGGAATATTTACATCATGTAGCTCAGCAAAAACTCTGAAATCAATCTGTTTCCCACCAGAGAACTGTTAACCATTTCCCAACACACAGCTGGACAGATGGAGACCTCCATGTCCACAGAATGTCTGTGGGGTAGATAAATTGTAGACAGAGCTTTAGGAGAAGGGAATAAAGTTAGATACGTAGAGTTTCTGAACTTGATGAGAAGAGAGGTAAAGCCAAAAGTAGGGGTTGTAAGAGTTTAAATACGCAACCACAGATGTCTAGAACTGACATTTAAAAAAATCGCCAATGTCTCAACTTCTTTTTCACGTTTGTACACACATTTCAAAATAGGGTCTGCGTATTGAATTTGGCTACGGGTATGCAAACACATTAGAGACTTGGCATTCAAGATATTTTAATGTTCTGCAATCAAGATGAATAAGTACATCCATGTCTATGAGGCCACAAAGGAGTAACGTCTGCTCCAGTAAAACTGATGCAGCTGGCTCACATATAAAACAGCCCACCCATGTAAAGACCAAGCTTTAATTCCTTTGAATCAATGCCTTAGTGTCTGTGGTATGCCATCCATCAGGTTTGTGGGAAATTATCTCAGAAAGAAAACTTCCAGAACCATAGCATTTCAGATTTGTAATAGATATTAGCAAAAATTAATATGTGTATCATTATTTCTTAGAGCATGTGTTGTGGTTTGAATGAGAAATGTCCCCATAGGGTCAAGCATTTGAATACTCGGTCCCCAGCTGGTGGCTCTCTTTGGGAAGGTTATGGAGGTAGAGCCTTTCCAGAGGAAGTATGTCACTGGGGGGCAGGCTCTGACACTTCACAGCTTTGCTCTATTTCCAGTTTTCTCTTTCTGCTTCTTACAGGTGGATGGAGATGTGATCTCTCAGCTCCATGCTCTGGCCACCTTAGCCACCCGCTGTGTGCCTCCTCTGCTACGATGGACTCTCCCTCTGGGAGTGTAAACCAGAATAAATTCTCTTCTATAAGCCTCTTTTGGACATGCTATTTTATTACAGTCACAGAAAATTAACTAATACAACATATTTGTCAATCCAATATTAAAATTAGCAATCCCCCCAACCCGGTCCTTTTGACTGTTTTTGACAGGGTCTCACATGACCCAGGTTGGTTTCCATCTCATTGTAGTGGACACTAGGTTCACACTCTGGACTTTTCTGCCTTCATTCCCAAGTGCTGGCATTACAGGCATATGTCACCATACTTGGTTCATTTCCTACTTCAAATCAAGAACATTTTCAAAAAACTGTCTTTTAAAAAAAATCTTAATTTTTTTTTTATGTATGTGTCTGCCATGTGTATGCAAGTGTCCAAGGAAGCAAGAGGAGGGCAAAATACCTCCTGGAGCCAGAGTGGTAAGTGATCATATGCCACTTGACATGGGTGCTGGGAATCAAACTCAGGTCCTCTGGAGCAACAGAAAGCACCCTTAACCACTGACCCATCGCTCCAGACCCTAATCCAAGGCTGAATATTATTTTCTTTCTTTCTTTTCTTTCTTTTTTTTGTTTGTTTTTTGTTTTTTGTTTTTTTGTTCTTTGAGACAGGGCTTCTCTGGGTAGTTTTGGTGCCTGGATCTCGCTCTGTAGACCAGGCTAGCCTCGAACTCACAGAGATCCACCTGGCTCTGCCTCTCAAGTGCTGGGATTAAAGGCGTGCACCACCACTGACCAGCGGCTGAATATTATTAATGCCTGAAACTCACCTTGGACTCTGAGTTATGAAACCTTGAAAACACATGTACTTAAAAAATTATATATATATATCTATATCCCCTTGAACTATAGTTACAGACAGTTTTGTGAGCTATCATGTGGATGCTGGGAATTGAACCTGGGTCCTCTGGAAGAGCAGCCAGTGCTCTTAATTACTGGGCTATTGCTCTAGCTCCAGCACATACATATGGTTTGTAAGTTAGCTAGATGGTTCTCTTATACTCAAACACTAGAGAATGGATAATCTAACCAACTTTTTCTTTTTTTTAACAGATTAGGGCCATAGACATCTAAGATGTCAGAGAATTCTTCAAGTAATATCATATAGCTAATATAATCCTATCTTTTTTCCCCTTTAAAGTAAAAACAAAACAAAAAGTACCTTATGACCCATAAAGGTGACATTGTTAAAGAAAAGTCAGCCAAGGAACAGGATAGGATCTCAAGGAGAGGGTCTTGTTTGTGTGTAGTTACTAGTCAATACGCCCCCACCCAGCCACAAATTAGTGAGGTTGCTTTAAATTGCTACCACGAACATCTTAACGCTATACTTTTGAAGTCCTTGGTTTTAGCCACTCTGTTTTCTTTTCTCTGGTTTTTCCAAGGTTGCCCTTTTGGGAATGATTTTTAGAAATGTAATTATAACTCTGGTTTCATACTTCTGAACTAAGTAATCAAACACAGGCTGGTCATAGTGGGAAGCATGGAGGTTTTTGTGTTGCTGTTTTTCCTAAAGCTCTGTCTATGCTAAGGAGGAAGTTGGATGGCAGCTTTCCTCCCCAAACATCCCCCACCCAAATGAATCTGTGGTAGCTGGTTAAGGAGGCACCTAACTATAATACATGCCAACACTTGGGAGCTTGGAGACAAGAGATCAGGAGTTCAAGGCTAGTCTCTGACCTATACTAAGTTTGAGGTCAGCCTGGGCTACATGAGACCCTGTCTGAAGAGAAGGAAAAAAAAATCTGTGCTGCGGTGGGAGATTTGACACAGAGATTTGAAGCTAACCTCTTTGTTAGCATCTTGGCAAACATGCCTCTATAGCTGAAGTTTTCCTGTGTCCTGCCTGGCCTGCGGTCAGGACAAATCTCTCTCACCTACCAGTCCAACAGTCACTCGGACCCAAGTAAACACACAGAGGCTTATATTATTTATGAACTGTATGGCCATTAGCTCAAGCTTATTACCGACTAGCTCTTACCCTTAAATTAACCCATAATTCTTATTTATGTTTAGCCATGTGGCTTGGTACCTTTTCTCAGTTCTGCCTTGTCATCTTGCTTCTTCTGTGCCTGGCTGGTGACTCCTGACTTAGCTCTTCCCAGAATTCTCCTTGTCTGTTTGACCTGCCTATACTTCCTGTCTGGCTACTGGCCAATCAGCATTTTATTTATCAACCAATCAGAGCAACACATATTTACAGCATACAGAATGACATTCCACAGCACTTCCCCTTTTCTGTCTAATCAAAAAGGAAGGTTTTAACTTTAACATAGTAAAATTACATATAATAGAACAGTTATCAAGCAAGAATTACAGTTTTAATATCTAGTCCATTTATATTTGGCAAATTCAAAGAAAATACTCTATTTATCCTGTATTTGTGAGTCCAAGGTTTCATATCTAATTTATCTTTTATCATGATCAAGGAAAATTATAACTATCTAGTCTTTAACTATATCAAAGACCTCAGAAGGATATAATACTACCTAAGTAAACAGGTAAGGAAGTATAGGCGGGGTGAGCAGACAAGGAGAATTCTGGGAAGAGGAAGGCCGAGTCAGGAATTGCCAGCCAGACACAGAGGAAGGAATGTGAAGGCAGAACTGAGACAAGGTACCAAGCCATGTGGCTAAACATAGATAAGAATTATGAGTTAATTTAAGTGTAAGAGCTAGTCAGTAATAAGCCTGAGCTAATGGCTAAGCAGTTATAATTAATATAAGCCTCTGTGTGTTTATTTGGGGGATGTGAGTGGGAGAGATTTGTCCTGACTGTGGGCCAGGCAGGACACAGGAAAAATTTAGCTACATGCCTGTCTGTATTTATTAACTTTACTTACTTACTTGAGACAGAGTCTCACTATTTAGCTCAAGCTAGCCTTGAACTCTCTATCCTTACTCTTGCTTCAGGTTCTTGAATGCTGGGATTATGGCTGTGCACCATCATGATTTGACTTTTGCTTCCTGTAAAATTTTATTTATATGTGTACACACCCCTATTTATTTATGTGTAGGTAAGGGTACTCAGGGAGGCCAGAACTGGCATCAGAGCCCCTGGAGCTGGAGATGCAGACAGTTGTGATCCCCTGTTGTGGGTGTTGGGAATTGAACTTGGGTCCTCTGCAAGAGTATTATGTGCTCTTTACTGTGAAGCCATATCTCCAGCCCTTGAAACAGTAATGTTTATTTTATGACTGAATTTTGAAATTCTCAAGATGAGATGGATGCTTACAATGACTGCCTTCTTTGGTTTAGGGTTGTTCCCTGAATGTGTGACAGACAAATATTCAGTGCCTCATTCACCAAGGCTATTAATATTTTGTGCCTTAGCTATGGCACTCAGGTTATGATTTCTCAGGGGTGGAGGATGGGATGGGGTGTGGGATGTGGACAGGGCAGCCACATCTGCCACAGGTCGACTTTGGAAGGCAGTGGGCCTTCTTAGAGCCACAGGGGTCACAGAACCTGTTAGTCTTATTGGTGTTACTTTCCAGGCAACCTAGTTCCCTTTGCTCTCTAGCTGCTTCTGAGACCAAAGAGTCTGGAAGGGAAGGTACGTCCAGTCGGTGTTTCATGCTTCACTTAAAAAAAAAAATCTAATGAAGTTATTTATAGATCTGGATTCCTTTCCAGGTGACAGGTTTTATTCAGGACAGTGTATTATTAGACGGTGGAGAAAGAGGCATCTGAGAAAAAAAAAAAGTCCACCATGAGACATTACCCAGCTGGTGTGCAGTCTTTCTTCTTGGTGGCCATACTCCGTGGATTATTTATTCAGATCCATGTTGTTTTCAAATCCAAATGGCAACCTTTGCAGATGTTGCTCTCCAAATACCAGTCCTACCCAAGGGTGGTCATTTAAGCCCCTGCTTTTGTATTTTTGCAGCCACATTGTGAAAGGAATGGAGATGCCATCTGTCTGTCTTTCCTCCATTATAGGATTTAATCGTAATGCCAAACTAAATCCTTTGTCTAATTCATGAGCAGGATCTTATTTTGTGTTCTTTCAGGGTGTCACAGAAGAAAACTGGTATAGTCCTGCTTGCAAAGGATATTGTCCTGCCTCATTTTTTTTTCTAGGACACAGGAATATGTCTAAATACAATTAAAGACAGTATCTGTTAATTGTTAAAGACAGCATCTGTTAACTGGTAGAAAGCATCTTTACATCAAAATGCAGTGTTCTGATTTCTAGCCGGACCTTGCTATGGTGACATCACAGCCCTTAAATTTGGACTATTGAAGCAGTGATGTTCAGGGAGAGAAGGCAGCAGCTGGTTGCTTCTCAACCCCGCCCTACATTCTGATGCGTCCAGGTGGAAATCCTGGAGATGCTACCTTAAAAGGCTCTACTCACAACCCAAGAATGTGTTTTCTACAAGCATGGTCCCAGGTCCTGGTTCCCTCTCATTGACAACAGCCTTCCTGAGCTGAGGCTTTAGGTGTCAATCCACCTGCCTGGTCCCTGGCGCCATTTGGCTTTTGACGTGGGTCTGAGCCAAGGAATCACGCCAGCATCCCTGGCGGCTGCCAGCCCTGTGCTGGGCCTCCTGGCTCCCGCTCCCCGGGGCGGGTAGTGCAGCGCGCAGAGCCGCCGCGTCGCCGCTGTCCTCTGGGTGGCCCCAGCGCGCACCACCGCTCATTGAGCCCTGGAAGGTGAGGCGAGAGGAGGCTGGTGCTGAGCTCGCCAACTCCACCCGGGCCCGGGCAGACAAAAGAGGCCTGCGGTGCAGCTCGCGGGGACGCGATGGCCCGGCGCGGAGGACGAGTGCTGCTGGCGTTATGCGCTGCCCTGGTGGCCGGCGGGTGGCTGCTGGCGGCGGAAGCCCAGGATCCCGGGGCGCCCGCGGCTGGCATGCGGCGGCGCCGGCGGCTGCAGCAGGAGGACGGCATCTCCTTCGAGTACCACCGCTACCCGGAGCTGCGCGAGGCGCTGGTGTCCGTCTGGCTGCAGTGCACCGCCATCAGCAGGATCTACACGGTGGGGCGCAGCTTCGAGGGCCGGGAGCTCCTGGTCATCGAGCTGTCAGACAACCCCGGGATCCATGAGCCCGGTAAGTACCCTGCCTGCTGAGGGGCCCCAGGGACGGGAAGGAGGAGAGGTGGGCCCGGTGCTGATTCCCGGTGGAGGATGCTTGGATGGACGGTGGGAAGTGGGAAAGGAACCGAGCGCCCAGCCCCTTCCCCATCGTTCCTATCTCCGACTCCCTTTTTGGTGAACACAGGCGAGGGCGGCTGGAGCGATGGGGGCAGGAGTAACAGGCAAGCAAATCCCAGAGCTCGCTCCCCGGGTGTTCACCCTCACAGATGGGTCAAACTCTAAACAGAATGAAATCGTGAGTTGCCAGGAATTCTCTGCGAACACCTTCCCTGCAGTCACGAGTGGAAAATAAGGTGCAGAAGGCGGGGTCTCAGGGGAGACTGGAAAGAGTCATTTATCATTTGTTTGAGAATTTCCAAAGGACCAGCTTATTGGGCGCTGCAGGCTCTGCGCACCCACCTCTACCCATGTGTGAGCATTAGGCTGTGGATGCTGGCAAATTTTAAAAGGATATTGATGATCTAGGTGTCGCGCCCTGTTTCCTACCAGGATGGAAAAGGGAATCTCTGACAGGCATACAAATTCTGAAACTGCACATAGCTTTACGAAGAGAAAATAGAACATTACATTTCGTCCCCTCTGCTTTAACCACTCTGAGATGAATAGTTCACGACCCGGTTTTATCTCCTGGAACCATCGTGTTAGGCATTTTTCCTTCAGAGTATGTTAAAGCACGTTTTGATTTATGTTAAAGGCTGTGGGCTTAGTATTACAAGGATATTTTAAACCATGTTTTGGGACCTTTTGGGTTATGTTTATGCTCTTTAGAAATGATTTAGGCCTGAGCTTTCTGTTGATCCTAAAGGCCTGCTAAAGTGGTCTGAGCGCTACAATCAGCATGGAATGCTTTTTATTTTTATTTTTTAACAGTGAAGAAAGCACAAAAGCTTGGCTGAAAATTCTCACTGCAGGACATGAACAGTCTCCCTTCCTCCATCTCCCCCTCCCATTTTCTTTCCTCACTGG
Source organism: Peromyscus attwateri (assembly GCA_902168425.1). Lineage (NCBI taxonomy): Eukaryota > Metazoa > Chordata > Mammalia > Rodentia > Cricetidae > Peromyscus > Peromyscus attwateri. Next base: position 31,977 of record CABHPP010146297.1, read on the forward strand.
GTCTCTTGGTCGCTTAGCTTGGCCTTGAATTTGAAATGTAGTCGAGGTTGGTCTTAAACTCCTGATCCTCCAGCTTCCAAATCCTAATGGGATTATGGGTGTTTCCCACCACTCCTGACTTTTTCCTTTTCCTCCTCCTTTCTTTTCTTTTCTTTTCTTTTCTTTTCTTTTCTTTTCTTTTCTTTTCTTTTCTTTTCTTTTCTTTTCTTTTCTTTTCTTTTCTTTTCTTTTCTCTCTCTCTCTCTCTCTCTCTCTCTCTCTCTCTCTCTCTCTCCCTTCCTTCCTTTCTTTCTTTCTTTCTTTCTTTCTTTCTTTCTTTCTTTCTTTCTTTTCTGTCGTAGGATGCAATCTATGAAGGCTGAGTAAGTCTCTCTCGCTGAGCCATGCATTCAGCTGCCTGCATAGTTTAGCCAGCAGCCAGCAGTTTTCCCATGATATAGAAAGGATTACCATAGGTGATAATAGAGATACCTGAGTCTTTCAGTGTGGAGTGTATGGGCTGATCAAATAATAAGCCTTTAGAAAAACAATACAAATAAGGTAATTAAAAGAATGTGGATGAATTTGCCCTGAAAACCCTAAAATCGGGTCCTAGAAAACGTCCACAAAGTGTTGCAGCAGGGTTCATCACGTAAGTCAAACTTGATGGGCAGTGTTTGCATAGCTGTTGGAAGATAAAGACAACATGCTTACATGAACATTCATTTTCAACCAAGCCACACAGCCAAAGCTGGCCACTCCTGACAGTTCTGTGATTCTACTGCCTCGGCACAAGCCTCTGCTCTGCTGTCTACAGATTGTGATGCTGGGTTTCTGGAATTATTTAAAGAGATTTTTATGAAAGCTATGGTTTCACGTTATGTGGCCTTGTTTCAAATGCAGAGACAAAAATGATAGAATGATATTATAGCAAGAATGTGACAGGTTCTGAAAATGAAAATGAATGATTTTGCTTGAATATCTGGAATGGATAGTACACTTAGATCTGCAAATCTGGCTGAAAATGATTATTTTTAAAAATTATCCTTCAAATGTTTTCAGGTTAAACCAAAAAAAAAAAAAAAAAAAAAAAGAATATCCACACGTCTTCTGAGGCAGAAATGGGTTCATTCAGTGGTTTTTGTTTGTTTTGTTGTTGTTGTTTGGAAATCTTACACCTTCAGGGTGAGCTAAGTTCTGTGAAGGTGGTTCCTGGCCTCAGGGGGATGGTGAACGGGACGTTTAGGCATAAAGGTTATGGGGCAATAAGTGACTGTGGTGAGACTCAGAAAAGAACACTAGGGAATCATGGGTGAGGGGACCTGGAGCGTGCATGACAGAAGGCGGGAAAGGTACAAATTCTAATATTGCTCAGACCTCTTTTGAAGGGGACTACCTAGCTGAACTAGTTTCCTCTCAAAAGTGCATTTGAGATTTGTTTGAAATAACATTAGACATTAAAAATTTTTTTTATCATTTATTTATCTGTGTGTGTACGTGCAGGTATGAATTCATGTCGTGGTGTATGGCTGGAGGTTAGAGGACAACCTTCAGAAGTTGGTTCTCTCCTCTACCATGTGGGTCCTGGGAATAAACTCAGGCTGTCAGGCTTGGCACCGAGTGGCTTCACTCACCGGCTCTGGAGTAACACTTTTCACTCTGCTTTATGTCCATTGACTTGATTGAACATTCATGACATTTTTAATATTCATTTTATTTTCCAGCATGAGAGAAGAGTCACTTTTTTTGTTGATCTAGATAGTTTTGGAGGTAGCTGAGTGTCAGAGCACCCACTTAGGGCCTTGTGTTGGATCCCCAGTACCGAAAAAATTCGTGGTTATTTCTAAATAGATGTAGTCGTAAGGAAGCCCTAGCAAGGCAACATAGTCTCCAAACAACCACGATGACGACAACAACTGAAAGTTTCCTTCGGTTAGAGGAGCAGATACTTGTTGAAACCCCCAGCTCTCTTCTTGGGCAGAAGGAAGCAATCTCTGTATTTGTTTGGCCCAATCTCTGAGCTGAACTCGAACCTAACTCCCCCAAATGATGCCCTTAGTTATTCACCATTGAACTCATCAAAAGGGAAAGGAGGCCCCGGAGATGTCTCTAGGGTGATGGTTCAATCAGTAACATGCCTGTCACTCAAGCATGAAGGCCTGAATGGGATCCCCCAGAACTCACGGAGGAAGCTGAGCGGGGAGCTTCTGTAACCTCTGTGCTGGCAATGCAGTCGAGGGACCCTAGGAGCTTGCTGGCCAGTCAACCCAACTGAACCACTAAGCGCCAAGTTCAGCAAGAAACTTTGTTTCAAAGAGGAAGGTGGAGAGTGATTGAGGAAGGTACCGATGTTGGTTTTGAACCATCCCACTGGCGTGCAAGCAAACAGGAAGGCACACATGTACACGTTCATGCACACATGCACAATCAGGAAATCCCATGTTGAAATCGTCAGTGAAAAAAGTATCTACACACATTCTGTGACGATTCAATAGGAATCAGGTTGATTTTGGACTTGCTAAGATATGCAGGAAAGAAACCTTTCTTAATTTATATCTAAGTAATAGGACCCAAATGCTCAGACCGTTCTCTCCAGGGTTAAAAATCCATTTGTTTGGAACAATAATTGTTTACATGTAGTTCAAGCTTGCTTTTGGGAAGTCAACCTGATTCACGGCTGAGATGCCATTTTAAACACATTCTTGAGAGCATGGGTTTTCTCTCTCACAGACTGGAAGGATTATTTTGGACCTATTTCCCCCCAAATCTGTAAAAATTTAAAGTTCCCGAGTGCCAATATTGTGATGAAACATGCTATGCTGACAAAACACCCACAGAGCTTGAAAACAAAACAAAATCAATCAATCAAACAAACAAACAGAGATTTTGATGGAGTGTGTGTTTTTAGTTTTGCCTAGCCAATTTGGTGTGAATTAGTGTGAACCAATTACAGGCAAGCAGGAGCTGACAGTCAGTGAAGATAGATGTGAGATTCTGGAGGAGAATCTGAACCGAACCACACAAGGTCAGGAGTTATTTTTGGACTGGATGAGTCAACAGGGCTTTTGCCAGAAGTTACATTCTTGATTGACTTGTGATTGGCCAGCGGAAGGGAGGAGAGACTGATCTGGGCTATAACCTTATATTCCATGCTGAGACTGCTCAGGCTTGGGGTAGAATCTAGGGCTGGTGTGTGCCAGGCCAGCATATTCCCAACCCAAAGAGGCAGCTTTTTATGGAAACCGACATGAAAAGTAGCAAAGAATCATCTCTACCACGTACCACACTGGTTGACCTAAGGGATAAAGTCTCTTGTCTTTTGCACTCACATTCTTTGGGAAGATAATAAGAAATACAAAGGAGCCTTAGAAAGGGTAACAGGTCACCCCGGAATTTCCTAAGTTCATTCAGTGATGCATTGTTTGACAAGCATTAGATAAATAAGAAAAACAGGTTTGTACATTAAAAAATTTCTCAGCATCATTAATAATTAATAATAAACACTCTTTCACTGAGCTACATCCCCCCAGCCCTGTTGGGTGCATAAAATACAGTATTGGCATTCATTATCTTATTATTAAGGATTGATTTTATAGGTCTTCAGTGGAGTGCCTTTATCAGATGTCTCAGAACCGCTGCCCACCCTACTGCTGGTGGTATCCTGGTCTGGTTGACTTTTCTCCAGTTCTTACAATTTTCTTCTTCACAGATGTTTGCCTTTTATTTGTTTTAAAGTGGGGGGTCTTGATTTGTTTCAGTCTGACAGATCATTTTACTCGGTAGGAACATAGTGCTCGTTCTTTGAGACTATCTTCATGGTTTAAGGCAGCATCTTTTTTTTTTTTTTTTTCTTTTGGTTTTTCGAGACAGGGTTTCTCTGTGTAGCTTTGCGCCTTTCCTGGAACTCGCTTTGGAGACCAGGCTGGCCTCGAACTCACAGAGATCCGCCTGCCTCTGCCTCCCGAGTGCTGGGATTAAGGGCATGCGCCACCACCGCCCTATCTTCATGGTTCTTCCTTCAGGTGAACAAAACGGGTATTTTCATTGGCGATCTAACTTGTTTTCCTAAAGAATTTAGGATGAAATTGCTGAAGGTCATGACCTGTCTACCCATCTCAGCATCGGTGGAAGGTATTTGGAACTGGATTTTTCATGCCTTCCCAAGTTTTTCTGCACTGGGGTTCTTTCTATGTGTTTCCATGATTCTTTGGAAAACATAGGGTAAAGACAATGATAATTTCATTGTTAGAGGACTTGAGTTCAAGTCATGCTTTTTGTTTTCAGCTGAGTGCTAGTGGGAAAGCCAATTAATTACCTTCTCACTATGGTCACATATCACCTGTGAAATGATAACCACATGATAAATGAGATGATAGATATAGAGTTCTTAATAAGTAGTAGCAGTTAATATCACCTATGCTATGACATTTCTTTTGTTGGCCTGTGTGTTCTTCTGGTAACTATGGGCTTAGGGGTTTTACTTTGTTTTTTTTGTTTGTTTGTTTTTATTTTTTTAAACCTTAAATGTCTCGTACAGTTCTTGTGGATTGGATCCGAAACATCCCCTGTAGGCTCATGTGTTTGAACACCAGTACACTGGTGGTAATGGTACGGAGGCTGTGAAACCTTTAGGAGGCAGACCATATCTGGAGGAAGGTCATAGGGGCATGCCTTGAGGGTTTATACTTCAGCCCCACTCCTTGTTCACTCTCTGGTTCTTGACTGCCAATGAAATGTGACCCCCTGCCTTCTTCCTCCATCATGGTGTCTTCCCCACCACAGTGGAATAGATCTCCAACTATAAACTGCAGGAAACTCTTCGGTCCTTAACTGGCTCTGGTGGCCAAAGCAGCAAAGAAACTAACGCAACAGTGCTTCTGTCATGGCGGCCACTCAGTGGGTATCTGTTGAATAAATGCTTCTGGCATGGCGGCCACTCAGGGGGTATCTGTTGAATAAATGATTCAGGCATGACAGCCACTCAATGGATATCTGTTGAATAAATGATTCAGGCATGACAGCCACTCAATGGATATCTGTTGAATAAATGCATGCTTTCCCAAACAGGCAAAACTGCGCATTACCAAATGAGGCCATGATGAAGGTCATGCCATAACACATGTGAGCATGCCAGAAGTGTAATGTAAATAATCAGTTAAATAGTTAAATTGCCTTTTAGAAGAAAAGTTGAATAAAAGTTTCAAATGTAATCAGCAAGAATTTCTTAAAACAAAACCGGCATGAGTGGATGGTGAGATGGCTTAGTGAGTAAAGAGACTTACAGCCAACCTGAAGCTGTGAATTCAGTCGCTGGGACCTCCAGGGTAGAGGGAGAGAGCTGACTCCCTCAGGCTGTCCTCAGACCTCTACACTCAAAGTGACAGGGTACATGGCCAGGTTCATCTGTTGTCACACAAATAAATATAAAAAAATAAAAGAATTCGCACCAGTGATGAGTGTTGCACAGGAGGAACTGTGTGCTTGTTTTAAACAGCAAAGCTGCACTTTTCCAGGCTCTAATTTTATTATCCCTCAGGACATGATATCCCAACCATGCACTTTACAGTGTCACAGAGAAGACCCTTAGGAAGCTAGCTGGTAGATCACATGAGCTCAAATGGGAAGGATGTTTAAGTGTGTTCTTCCCTTCCCAGTAATTATTGGAACTGCATGAATCCATCTGTCTGTGAATGTTTCTATTTCTTTAAAAATTCATGATATGGCTCTTTAGAATAAAACCTAGCCAAAGAGAAGAACTGCTTATGCTGCTGGAAATTTTAATTCTTTCCAGATGCTCTACCTACATCTTAAACTGCCCCCAAATGAGTTATCCCAAAAGACGAAGGTGGGGCATGTAGAATATTACAGGGCAAATGCTTAAACAAAACCCAGAGAGTTGCCTAGGGCAGCACACTCAGGAATAACTTTCTGAGGCTAGTAAAGCTTTTGCATTTTATAGAAACCTGTTTATTGTAAAAAGCATCCTGGTTCTACAACAATCATTTAAAAAAATCTTCATTTAAGGATATTTCATTTCAAGTAAAGCCTTTTTTTAAAGAAAGGGTGTAGATCATGTATTTTTAAAATGAACCTAAATAAAACTTTCAAGTTAAATTTAGGTTGCTAAAAAAATGCCTTGCTGTGGTTTTGCTTGTCAGGGGAATTGGGATAAGCCCATAATTTATCTGATTTGCTTGCTCATGGCAGACAGCTCCCTCATGTTCAGATATAGAAGGGATGCTGTCCTAATGAGGTCTCTAGTTCCTCTGCCTAAATCACACTGACTGTGTAAATCCAGAAAGTTTCACTTTTACCTGGATATCGCCATTTACAGCAATTTTACTTCCCCCAAGAAGCACCTTGGATCTACAGCTAAACTCAAATCATATATTTGACCATGTTTAGGGCAGTAAAAATCCTGACCAATATTTTTTAAACAACTAAATAAGTGTTTTTATTTTATGAGTTTGAGTGTTTTGCCTGAATGAATGTATGTGCACTTTGTGTGTGCCTGTTCTTAGTGGAGGCCTGAAGAGGGCGCTGTGACCCTTGGAGCTGGGATTTCAGATGGTTGTAACCTCCATATGTGTGCTCGGAACTTTGGTCCTATGCAAGACAACTGAGGTGTAACTTTTTTTTTTTTTGCCACGAATTAATTTTTAAACTTTTGACTGTAACTGTTATTTCACACCAAAATAGATTTCTCAAAAATAAAAAGAAAATGTATCTCTGATAATGCAAATACTCCTTCCACTTTAATTTAGGGATTATTTAATAAATGCTCTTCATATATATATGTATATATATGTATATATATATATATAGTGTTTTATCATGTTTATCAGGTGTTTGGAGATAAATCCTTAGCACATTTTTATAAAATTTTTTTACATGTATGCATTTGTTCTCTCTCTCTCTCTCTCTCTCTCTCTCTCTCTCTCTCTCTCTCTCTCTCTCTGTGTGTGTGTGCGTGGCATTTGTGCCACAGCATCAGAGGTCAGCTTGCACATTCTCTCTTTCCTTATGGGTCTCTAGGATTGAATGCTGGTTTTCAAACTTGATAGCAAGTGCCTTAACCTACTAAGCCATCTAGCAGGTCTCTTACTTTAGTCTTTTCTTTCTTTCTTTCTTTCTTTCCTTCTTTCTTTCTTTCTTTCTTTCTTTCTTTCTTTCTTTCTTTCTTTCTTCCTTCCTTCCTTCCGTCCTTCCTTCCTTCCTTCCTTCCTT
>CABHPP010146297.1:39282-63301 GCA_902168425.1 Peromyscus attwateri
CTTTCTTTCTTTCTTTCTTTCTTTCTTTCTTTTTCCCTTCCTTCCTTCCCTCCCTCCCTCCCTCCCTCCCTCCCATTCTCCTTCCTTTCTTCCCTTCCTTCCTTCCTTCCTTCCTCTCCTCCACTCCCCCCTTCCTTCTTTGACAGTGAAGGGGTGTGTACCATCACAAAGCTAGGATGACCTCTAACCTACTGTGTATACCTCATGCTGGCCTCAAAATAGCAATGATCATCCTGCCTCAGTCTTCCAAGTGCTGAGACTATGGACACGAGACCTGCATCCAGCCCTCTGCTTATCCTGCCTTGGGTTTGCCCTTTCACAGAAGATGAAGTTCAATGTCAAACTCCGATAACAGCCTCAATTCTGGAAAAAGTCTGTTGCATACCGATTCCATGGTTGTGGCCTTCCCCATTCTATCCTGGGTGCTGTGAACACAGAGATAGTGGACACAGGAGAAGCTACTAGAAATGCTGAAGGCATTTACAGAATGGAACAGTTTGTGTTGGAGGAGGCAGGGTCCAGTTTCTGGTTTAAAAGTGCTGTGGTCCTAACAAAATAGTTTCGTTTGTGATGTTAGCACAGATGGTTTTGTTTACATTTACTAGAGAAAATCAGTCTTATTATTGTGGGAACACCATGAATGTTAACCCAGATTCTGGACTTCTCCAGCACTAGGGGATTAGATGCTATGATTTTGGAAACAGCTTCAAATTGGCACAATCCACTGACCATCCTACACTCCCAACAAAGAGAAATCAGCTGGTTAAATGGATTTTTCCCAAGACTCAAATTCATTGTGAAAACTAACAAAACAGCAACAAAATAATTCTCATGTGTTTGCTATATAGATATATAGTTAACAGTACCGTATAGAAGCACACTCTAAAATATGACAGACATGTAGATTTTTGTCTAGGTTTTGATGGTGGCAAGACAATTGTTAGAGCAGACACCATCTTAAAATACTTAAAATTTCAGATTGGTATTCAATATCTGTCGACATCTCATACTTGTATACTAATTTAAAAAGTAAAAAATAATCATTTCTAAACTGTTTCTTTTATTTCAGGAATTTTTGGCTATTGTCCTCTTAAAATGCTGTCGCATATTCTCCCACAGCTTCTGAGCGCTTGATCCACATCTGCCTCTGCTCTTGTGTGAGTGCTTACTGGGTGCCTCTGGGGTCAGCTTGAGGTCAGCTTGGAGAGGCCAGTGAATATTAACGGGCCATCTTGCTCTCTTCTCTTCCTCCCTTTTAGCTGTGGATATTAAAAGAAGAGAGAAGAATAGTCCTGTCTTTAAAATTAATTGAAAGATTTATTTATTTGATGTGAATAAGTATTTTGCCTGCATGTGTGAATGTGCATGTCTGGTGTCTTTGGAGGTTAGAAGAGAGCATTGGATCTCCTGGGACTGGAGTTACAGATAGCTGTGAGCTGCCATTGGGTGCAGGGGATAGAACTTGGGTCCTATGCAAGAGCAACAAATGCTCTTAACTGCTGAGTCAACTCTCCAGACCCTAATTTGTGGTTGTGGTCTGATTCATTTGAGTCATGAACACCCAGTCATGTATCATCATGCTCGGCCACATAATGAACCCGGGGACACCTTTGTCCACAGCTATCTTTCTCTAGGCACGCCTCCAAGTTGGGTTCTGAATTAACAACATCTTTACGTCTATGGCACACAAGGAATTAGTGCTTGCCTTCATAGGATTTGGACTGTGCAGGGTCCTTCCGTTGAAATGTTGAAAAGAAAAATCAGGGGTTGGTGATATAGTTCAGTCAGTGGTGGGCACTCGCTTATCTTGTCTGCATCCAACCCCAAGCACTTGGGGAAAAGAGGAGGAAGAAAATATCTGAATTTTCTTCCTTTGTAAAGATACTGTCGCGCCGGGTGGTGGTGGCGGCGGCGGCGGCGGCGGCGGCGGCGGTGCACGCCTTTAATCCCAGCACTCGGGAGGCAGAGGCAGGCGGATCTCTGTGAGCTCGAGGCCAGCCTGGTCTCCCAAGTGAGTTCCAGGAAAGGCGCAAAGCTACACAGAGAAACCCTGTCTCGAAAAACCAAAAAAAAAAAAAAAAAAAAAGATACTGTCGCAGGATCTTATTCCCTACAAAATGAATGTACCCTGTCGTCACTATATAGCTAAATGCACATACACACACATGCAGACAAAACATTCACTCACATAAAATAATACCATCAATAAATCTCTAAGAAATTATTAATAGTTTTATTTTAAGAAAGACAGGTAACTCGGGGTGTTTATTTTTCCAGCAGGCTATTTAAAGGGGATTTATGGAGACCCATGTCTTAAAATAGGCATATTTTGGTTAAGTCTGTATTGCTTCTCTTTCCTTAGACAAGGATAGCCTGTGGCAAGCTACATAAAGGAGCCTTATTCCTTCTCATCCACATCCTTGCACTCCCCCATTCCTTTATGGCAGAAATCTGAGCTGTGAAAAAAGACTTCAAGAACATATCTGTAAGATCCTCCAAGAGTCCACAGTTTGAGTATTGCTTGTGCTGGAGTTTTCTTCTCTCTGGAGGGCCATTCTTTCCTTTAATTTCTTAGTCAAACATACTAGAGCTGCCAGGAGGCTGGAATGACTTACGACCATTTATAAATTAAGTTTTCTAAAATTGTCTGGGAGATAAACAGGATTAAAATGTCACTAAGATAGTAAATTTACAAGTCCAAATACCTAATGAAAACCATGCTCTCATAGTTTAAGACACATTTTTATGTCGGTATTAAGTTTTCACATTGCCAAGTTATGTATTGGTATATCTTCCTCCCCTCCCCCCTTTTTTTCTTATTTATTTATTTGTGTGCGTGTGAGTATGTATGGGCTCCTGCATGTCACGGCACACATGGGGAGGTCAGAGGACGATTTTCTCTCATCGTTGGTTCCCTGCTACCATGTGGGTTCTGGAGATTGAACTCAGGCCATCCAGCCTGTTGGCAATCCTTTTTACTCCCTGAGCCAGCTTGCTGGCTCTTTCCCATTTCTTTTTCTTTCTTTTTCTTTTTTTTTTTTTTGGTTTTTTTTCGAGACAGGGTTTCTCTGTGTAGCTTTACGCCTTTCCTGGAACTCACTTGGTAGTCCAGGCTGGCCTTGAACTCACAGAGATCCGCCTGGCTCTGCCTCCCAAGTGCTGGGATTAAAGGCGTGCGCCACCACCGCCCGGCCCCATTTCTTAAAAATAGGTTTTCCAGCGGATCTGTCATTTTCTGGACCCACGATAGTGACTGTACATTTTGAGGGTAGACTATTCAAGGTGTCTATTGGGTCTGTAGTAGATTTTCAATGCATTATTGAAGGAATTAATGCTTCAAAAGGGGTGACAAAACATGTTAGATGTACCCACCTTGCCAGCCATTACTTTGTGAGTGTGCAAGCTAATAGTTATTCCAGTGTTTGTCTTCCTTCTCATATTCTTGAGGAGAAACGAGCCATCTCTCTGAGCTTTATTGTTTTTGATTTTTCAAGACGGGGTTTCTCTGTGTAACAGTTCTAGCTGTCCTGGAACTAGCTCTGTAGACCAGGCCGACCTCAAACTCAGAGATCTGTCTGCCTCTGTTTTCTAAGTGCTGGGATTAAAGGCGTACACCACCACCACCTGGCCTACTTTGTTGTTACATTCATAGTGTCTGGCGGACATAATTTTATCACCAGTAGGGTCCTGTGTTAATGCCCTAGATTGGTACTGTTTCTCATTCTGGTCCTTTGTACATAAAGTCCTCACTGTACGTGAGCCTTCAGATCTGATTGTTCTTTAGGCATGGTTCTGGGCAGGTGAAATGGCTCAGCAGGTAAAGGTGCCCACCACCAAGCCTGAGGACCTGAGGTTGGTTCCTGGAACCCACATGATGGAAGAAGAGAGCCAACTCCCACTGAATGTCCTCTGCCCTCTACACACACACATTCTCCATAGCGCAGCCATATCCACACATCTACCTGCCCCTGCACACAAAACAAGCAAACAAATGTTAAAACAACAACAAAGCCAAACACAGCTCCTCTTTGTATGTTGTGGTGCCTCAGTCTGGCTAAATCAGAACCGAAGTACAAAAAGGCTTTTAGTCCTCTGGTGAACAACCCTGGAAACTGTGAAGGAAGGACTACATGCAGCCACATGTGACATTTAATTTTCAAGTAAACATCATTTCAATATTTGTTAAGAATAATGTGGGGCGCTGGAGAGATTACTGGGAGGTTAAGAACACAGGCTGCTCTTGTAGAGGACCTTGGTTCAATTTCCAGCACCTATACAGTTGCTCAGCTGCCTGTAACTCCTTTTCCAGGGGATCTGATGCCCTCTTCTGACTTCCACAGGGGCCAGGCTCATACATGGTGAATAGACCTACATGTAGACAAAACATTCACGCAGCAAAAATAAAGATATAAACTAATCATAATAAAAAATACACTAATCATAATAAAAAAGAGTAACATGGCCTTGTCAGACAGTGTGACAATGAGGAGGAAGTCTTTGCATCAAGATGGACAATACTTGATAACCAAGGAAGTACAATACCAAATCCTGTCACCTGGGGGGAATGGCAATTGTAATTCATGTTGAGAATTAAGTCATCATAGGACATAAACCTATGGATGTGGCCTGAGTCACTAGCATGTTCCCTTGTAGGTTTTGAGGTATGTGAAATAGAAACTATAAAGGGGGTTCAATGTGTCTGTCAAGCCGGGAGAAAATTCTTCCTGCCTGTGGCTTCAGGTATCACATTTGGTGAGAACTTTGGTCAATTGACATGGTCTCTTCCTAACCTCTCCCAGCCTTCCATGCATGCATAAATAACCTCTAAAGCAGTGTGCCTTGACAGACTGTGTGCCTTGACAGACTGTGTGCCTTTGGAGGAAGAACCTTTAGCTTCGAGGACATTCAGGAAAAATATGTGTCTGCTCATTATTTAAACCTTATGATTTTTTAATGGAATTTGGTATACTGCAGTGTCTAAAAGCTAACCTAATTCAGATAAAACAAACAAACAAACAAACAAACAAGCAAACAAACATGTAATTGATTAATTTTTTCTGTGTGTGGTAGGATCTCCTGTATTTCAGACTGGCTTCCAGCTCTCTATGCAGTTGAGGATGACCTTGTCTCAACCTCCCAAATGTTGGAAGTAAGGGCCTGGTCCAGAGCTCTGTGCATGCTAGGCAAGCACGATACCAATTGAGTTGCATCTCTAGGATAATTTTTTTTCTTCCTGAGAGTATAGATATGATCCAGCCAGTTTTCTGATTTTTTTAAATTTTTTTTTTTTTTTTTTTGTGGACAGGATCTCTCTGTTATGTAGCCCTGGCTGTCCTAAAACTTGCAATGTAAACCAGACTGGCCTAAAACTCACAGACCTACCTCTGAATCCCAAGTGCTGAGATCCAATTTGGTGATATTTTTCATTTGAAAAATTTTAACAATATTGCAAGTGGTAAGGCTTGCTCTAGGTTCTATTGTAGCAGTAAAATCCACAGTCTGGAATAATTACTTAAAAGCTCTTGAGGCCTCTTTTATTATTTCTAGGCTTCTGAGTGTGCTGTTACTAGTTGCTTCAGGGAACTGGTGAGACTGTTCAGTGGAAAAATGTGCCTGTCACCAAGCCTGAGAACCTGGGCTCAATCTTTGGAAACTATTTGGTAGAAGAAAAGAACTAAGTTGAAAATTGTCCTCTGACAATATGTCTCTCTATCTCTCTCTCTGAAACATATATATGCCCCCAACACACACACACACACACACACACACACACACACACACACACACACTAAAATAAACAAAAACATGAAAGAAGTCATTGATTTGGGTTGCTGGAGAGGAGTTTTGTCCCTAATGATTTTTAATATTTAAAACACTTTCCTTTCTTCTTTAACTCTATTTCAGCTTGTATAAACTGTATTTTAAAATCTCATGCAGCATTCAGGAGTGTAAGCCAGTGTGAGTTTGGAGCTACTTTTCCTAAGCACTTAAAATTCTTATTTTATTGCAGTTACCCCTTTAACATTGAAGTTGAATTCACTGGTTGCTGTAGTTCCATGAGCTCTGCATTCAGGGGGAGGGAATGAATGGGAATGTGTTTCTTAAGTGAGGGTGCAGAAGGGTGAGGCTTGCTGGTATTTTCTCAAAAATTTATTGGTTAGTGTGTTTGTGAACTCTATAAAGAGAGTAGCATAAGGAAAATATTCATACTTTGGCCAACATTTGCAAAAGGCTGAGAAGGCTCTTTTTTGTAGATCATGTAATATTTTCCATGATGTTCTCAGACCCAGGTCATATGCAGTGGTATCAAAGGGCCCTGTTAACAACGTTCAGGTAGAAACACCCTAGTAGGATAGATCACCAAGAAGAGAATAATGACTTTCATTCATGAGGTATTTGGAAATGCCACATAGAAACACATTCAAACCTGTTCTCATTTGGAGATCAAACTCTGCGTCCCGGAGGGCACTACGTCATCTCTGTGTTGCTATACCCACCTCAGATTCAATGTAGCAATAACAATGAAGTACCTATTTGAGCGACAGTCAGCAAATCAAAGAGACGCTTCCAAAGACACGAACAGAACCTGGTGGCATGGTGGCTCCTGCCCGTTATTCAGCACTCAGGAGGAGTGCTGTGAGTTTGAGGCCAGCCTGAGCTACCTAGAGAGACCTTGTCTCAATAAACAAATAAAAACAAAGAGGGAAATGAGAAATGAAACAAACAATAGTATATCACTAAGTAATTAATAATAGAGAGTTGAAGGGAGAGAGGGAAGTATGGAGGGAAAGAAAGAGGGAATTAGGGATATGTATCTATTTATATCTACTATATAATATATATTGATATATATTAGAGAAGGATTATAGGCATGGAAGAAGGGGTCAAAGGGGATGAGGAGGGGCAGACAGGGTTGAGGGTGGGTGAGAAAAACAGCTATCATGTGCTTTCTCTTGAGGCGGAATCTAACTACACATTCAGTCATTAAAGTTGAAGGGTAACTGTTCGTGCCGAAGAAGGAAGTCAGGGAAGTCAGGGACAGGGGTCAGTGACAGGAGGAAAGACGAGTCAAATTCAGTGATACGTATATGTGAAACGTCATAATGAAACCCACTATTTTATAGGATGTATGTGTGAAATGTCATAATGAAACCCACTATTTTGTATGCTAACTAACTAAAGCAATTGGGAAAATGGACACAACACTTTTTGAAAGAAGGAGATCGTTTTAGAAGAAGGTGAGTAGAGTTAAAAGATGAATTTAAAGTTTTTTATTTTGTTTATTATGTGTTTTTTTTTTTTTTTGAGACGAAGTTTCTCATTGTGTAGCTCTGGCTGTCCTGGAACTCACTATGTAGACCAGGCTGGCCTCTAATTCATAGAGATTCATTTGCTTCTGCCTCCTGAGTGCTGGGATTAAAGGCACACCACAAGTGGCCTAATAAAAAGTAGAAGTAGAAGAAATGGTTAATTCGAAACCTTTAAAAACTATTACACTTGTTTTTAAAGATGATTTTTATTTTATGAGTATGGGTGTTTTGCCTGCATATGTGTGCATTCACCAAGTGTGTGCTGGTGCCTGAGGAAGCCAGAAGAGGGCGCTGAATCCTATTGAATCCTCAAGGACTGGAGTTAGGGATAGTTATGAGCTGCCAGGTGGGTGCTGGGAATCAAACGCGGGTCCTTTGGAAAAAAAGCCAGTGCTCTTAACCATGGAGTCATTTCTCCATCCCCGTTTATTGCACTTCATACTTTTGTCCCTCTTGTCTGTCTTGTCCCTCTTGTCCGTCTTGTCCCTCTTGTCCCTGGTGAGGTGACATTACTGTCACATTTTCATCATGTCAGCGAATACAGTTTGGGATCCATTGTTCTTTGGAGTCTGTTTCCTCCATCAGGGAAGTAAACCTATTTTGGGTGGAGAGTATGCTAACATTTTATTTAGTAAATTTTATTTAGCAAAAACTAGGTATATAATATGGTTGTGTAATTATATAGCTTACTCTATATTATGCAATTATAAGCAGAATAATTAGGTAATCATATACTATAATAAGCAGTAATTGATCATACTTCCCTCAGTAGCTATTGGACACTTTTTCTTTTTGAGACAGGGTCTGCCTATGTAGGCGTGGCTGGCTTCTTGCTATGTAGAGCAGGCTGTCCTTGAACTCACAGGCATCTCTCTACCTCTGCCTCCCAAGTGCTGGGATTAAAGGTAGGCCTACCATGTCTGGCTTGTTAGATACTTTCTAGTAATTCATAGAGTAAAAACATGTTAGATAATTTTGATTTTGCTAAGCCAATTTCCACCAGTTAAATATAGCTCAATTAGCATTCTGCTTTCACCCTGCAATAAAAAAAAAGAAAAAGGAACTTATTTAGTGTTGGACACCGTGGCTGTGTTCTTGTGTCTAGATATCCAAGGTGCGGAGATGACCGGATGTCTTAAGGCTGGGGATTCAAGGTCAGTCTGGATAATGTATCTATACCCGGTCTCAAAAAATAACACAATGAACATGTTTAAAAACAAAGCACCCAAAACGGAAACATCCAAAGTGATGACGTAGCTGAGGAGCCGAGGGAGAGCCCAGCCTGCAGGGTTGCTTTCCAAGTTGGCAGCTGCTGTAGAGCGTTCACCCAGCTGCATCTAACACTCGAATAACGATCCTGTAGTCTGTCAGATGATTTGGAGAGAGAGATTCACTACTTGGGAATATTTAGCATTTAGCTAATTTTTCCAATTATAGGTTTTTGATTAGGGCAAATTTATTTTGAATTACTCGTAATGTTGAACCCAATCTTCATTAGTGTTCCTTAGAACTGTGAAACGTTAGAACTATAGCTCTTTTTCCCCCCCTGACTAGAACACTCTCATTTTATAGATGATTGCATTGGGCTTCAGAGAGAAATGAAACAACCTATGCTAGGTTGTCAAGCCTACGGTGCCTGGGATTCCTTTTCTGATACACTTGGGGAAAGGACGAAGCGATTCCTTATGGCTGTGAACTGTTGGTGTGGACTTGTCTGCAGAGTTTGCCAGAACATGACTTATC
Source organism: Peromyscus attwateri (assembly GCA_902168425.1). NCBI lineage: Eukaryota > Metazoa > Chordata > Mammalia > Rodentia > Cricetidae > Peromyscus > Peromyscus attwateri. The sequence continues at coordinate 48,336 of CABHPP010146297.1, forward strand.
AGTGTGCTTTCAATTCCAAGGAGGAGTGTTTCCTGCCCTGTGGGATGTGAACACTTAGGGGTATGCCAAAGGTGGATGGGCATGGCTTGGGGTAGAAGAAAGTCAGGAAAGGACTGAACTACGTCACTCTAGCACAGCGTAAGCAAATGAAGAAGATGTTATTTCTCTTGGCAGTAAAATCCACTCTCTGGAAAGAAACAAGCTTTTGTTGGAAGACTTCTCTGAACTTGTTGGAGGGTTGGGCTTCCAGGGCACAGACATGAGCTAAAATAAACAAAAAGCAGGGGTATACATTTGGAGTCTATGACGGAGGGAGGGAGGGAGGGAGGGAGGGAGGGAGAAAGGGAGAGAGAGAGAGAGAGAGAGAGAGAGAGAGAGAGAGAGAGAGAGAGTTAATGGCTGGGATTTAGGAAAATACTGAGAATTAGCAGATTTACTTTATTCACAATATCACGCTTTATGAATGGATGACTTTGGCAGGTGGGATGAAGGATTTAATCTTGCTTCAAAGTACATTTATTGGCAGTAGCTGAGGGTATAGCTTAGTGGTGGAGCATGTGCTTAAAAGAATACAGTAGGCCCTGGGTTCAATGCCAAGTACCTCTGCAGTATAAGTAGCAATAATCTTATAGAAGAGAAAGTGGGGAATAGTCTTGAATGCATTGGCACAGGAGACATATAGAACATCAATAGTGTACACACTAAGATCAACAATTAATAAATGGGACTTCATGAGACTTAAAAGCTTTTTTAAGGCAAAGGACACTGTCAATAGGACAAAACAACAGCCTACAGAATGGGAAAAGATTTTTACCAACCCTACATCCCATAGAGGACTAATATCCAAAATATTAAATAAAGAACTCAAGAAACTAGACATCAACAAACTAAATAATCCAATTTAAAAATGGATACAGATCTAAACAGAGAATCTTAAATAGAGAAATATCTAATGTATGAGAAACATTTAAAGAAATGTTCAACATCCTTAGTTATTAGGGAAATGTAAATCAAATCAACTTTGAGATTCCACCTTACACTTGTCTGAATGGCTAAGATCAATAACACAAGTGATAGCTCATGCTGGTGAGGATGTGGAGCAAGGGGAACACTCATCCATTGCTGGTAGGAGTGGAAACTTCTACAGCAACTATGGAAATCAATATTGTGGTTCCTCAGAAAATTGAGAATCTACCTGCCTCAAAATCCAGCTATACCACTCTTGGGCATATACTCAAATGGCACTCCATCCTACCACAAGGACACTTGCTTAGCTATATTCATAGCAGCTTTATTCATATTAGCCAGAAACTAGAAACAACTTAGATGTCTCTCAACGGAAGAATGGATAAAGAAATGTGGTACACTTACACAGTGGAGTGTTACTTATCTGTTAAAAAACAATGACATCATGAAATTTGAAGGCAAATCAATGGAACTAGAAAAAATCATCATGAGCAAGGCAATCTAGGCCCAGAACGACAGTCATAGTATGTACTCACTTATAAGTGGATATTAGCTATTAAGTAAATGATAACCATTCTACAATCTACAGACCCAGAATGGCCAAGTAAGAAGGAAGGCTCTAAGTGGGGCACATGGATCTTACTGAGAAGGGGAAATAGAATATATTTTGAGGATAGACTCAGGATGGGTGGGGATGGGAATAGCGGGAATCAGGTGGGGGAGGAATGGTTGGAGAGAGAAGACTGGATTGAAGGGCATTTGTGGGGTAATGTGGAAATCTAGTGCAGTGGAAAGTCCCTGGAATCTCCGAAGGTGATCCTGGTGAGGACTCCTAGTAATGGATAGTTCAAAGCCTGAACCAGCCATCTTCTATAAACAGTCAAGGCTTCCAGTGTGGGACTGGGACACCAACCCATCCATAAAACCCTTGACCCACAATTTGTCCTGCCTGCAAGTTGGGGCAATGGCAACACAGATGTTTGGGAGTGGCCAACCAATGGTCTAATTTGAGGCCCATGCCATAAGAGGGAACCCATGCCTGACACTGGCTGAATGACCAGGAACCAGAGACTGGATACCCCAGAGACCTAGGATATAACCAACCACAACTGGACAGAAACAAAACAAAACAAAGCACAATGAAATGATTCCTAATGATATTCTGTCATACTCACAAATCTGTGTCTAGTCTAGTTGTCATCAGAGAAGCTGACTCCAGCAGCTGATGGTAGCAGATGCAGAGACCCACAGCAAACATTAGGCAGAGAGAGAGGGCCCAAGTTGGAGGTCACCATCAGATCTCTCCTGATGGAGGGGGAGGAGGAATTGTGGGAACCAGAGGGCTCCAGGACACCAGGAGAACACAGCCCACAGAATCGACTAATCAGGGCTTGTGAGGCCTCAACAGAGACTGAAGCAGCAATCGCAGAGCCTGCACGGATCTGAACTAGGTCCTCTGGGTCTATCTTATCTAGATATCTGTTGGCTTGGTATTCTGGGGGCACTCCTGACAATGGGAGTGGGGATGTCTTTGACTCTTTTGCCTGCTCTTGGGACCCCTTTCTTCCCATTATGTTGCTTTATCCAGCTTTGATGTGAGGGGTTTGTGTCTGGTCTTTTTCTTTTTTCTTTTTTTGTGGGGGGGGGATTTGAGACAGGGTTTCTCTATTTAGCCCTGACTAGCCTAGAACTCACTCTGTAGACCACGCTGACCTGGAACTCATAGAGATCTGCTAGCCTCTACCTCCTGAGTGCTGGGATTAAAGGCTTGCATCATGACTGCCCAGCTTTGTCCCTGGGTCCTGTTGTATGTTGTTGTGCTGTGTTTGGTTGATATCTCTGGGAGGCCTGTCCTTTTCTGGGGGAGGGAGAAATGGACCTGGGGGAGAGGGGAGGTATGTGGAGGAAACTGGGAGGAGTGTAGAGAGGAGAAGCTATGGTTGGGATGTCTTGTATGAGGAGAAGACTAAATGAAAAAAAAATTGGTAAAACTCAATTTTGCCCAATTGTGGTGGCTTATGTTGATTGTCAACATAATCTAGAATTGTCAACATAAGGATCTAGAATGACCAAGGAAGACAAGCCTCTATGCATGCTTGTGAAGGATAATCTAGATTCAGTTTGCCTTTGGGCATGCCTGTGAGAGATTATTTAAATTAGGCTAACTGTGGCCCTGCCTCTCACCAGCTGCCGCCTTGGAAGAGTGGCCCCAGCACCTTACTTGTGGCCTTGGCCTCAGTGGTGTGGGTGCAGGTGAACCAGCCCGAGGCCATGAGAGCAGGAGAACCAGCCTACCCTTTGATGTTTACTGCATAGAGTGACTTAGCCAGGGTGGTGCTGGAGAGTTCATCCTGGTGGTGAGGATGAGGGAAAGCTGCAAGGCTGACCCACCCAGCAACCACCCAGGCCCAGAATCAGGGTTATGAGCTGGTTCATCCCAACATCCACCCTATCTATGACTTGCTAGAGCATTCGAAGGGGCTGGTCCTGCAGACCCAAAGCTGCAAGATCTCCATGACGCAGGACAATAACAGGATATCCAAGAAGAACCCCAGTGAGCACCCAGTATTGATGATGTAGCAGAAACCAGAGACCTCGAACCAGACCAATGACTCATTGCAATGAACACTTGCAAGGAAATATGTGTGGGCTAAAGGGTTTACTGGGTGACTCACTGTGTCACACTGCAGCTTCCACAATGAGATTTTTCTTTCTTCCTTTTTTCTTTTCTTTTAAATTTTAATTTGTTTTATCTGGCGGGGTGGGGGGAGGTTGCAAGGGCAGAGGGTGGATGCCGATGGATGGGGAAATGAATGGGATCGAGATGCATAATGTGAAATCCACAAAGAATCAATATAAAGTTAAATTAGAAAAAAGTAAGCTAATTGAGATAGGAAGACCCACCCTGATTTCACCATTTCGTGGACTGGTGTTCCAGACTTCATAAAAGGAGAAAACTAGCTGAACACCAGTGTTCGTCTTTCTCTGCTCCCTCGCTGTGGATACAATGTGAGCAGATGCTTCAAATTCCTGCTGCCATGACTTCACCACCACATACCAGGATGGACTGTATCCTCAAACTGGGAGCCAAAATAAACTGTTTTTTCCTTAAGTAGCTTTGGCGAGGTATTTTGTCATAACAATTAAGATAAGAAACCAATACAAGTTATAACACAGTTACGATCTGACCCCCACTAGATCAGATGCATTGTTAGGATGGATATATAAAATTAATTTAGGAGGAAGAACTGAAAGAATTGAAGCTGGCTATCTTCTATCAGGCTAATCCTTAAAAAGATTCCTGACTTGTGTTTTCCAAAGTAGAGTCTTGGTCCCAGGGGAAATCGAAAAATGGGAGAGGCTCTCTGGGAAGGGTACTGTGGGGATAGCTCCAGATGAGTGCAGAATAAGGTATGTGCTATGCGGTTAACGGTTAGAAAGTGAAAATAAATAACCCAAATTTGGTGGGGTTTCTACTGAGAAAACAGTACTGTGTTGACCTGTTCATATGTCTATAGTAAATGGCAGTGCAGGAAGTTATTTGTGCTAAAGGGAATCACATAATTGTTGAGAATATTTTCCAAAGTAATAGTTAGCAACATTTTCTTAAAGGATGCTGTTTCCATATTTATGACTGTTATTTCTGCTGAAATATCTGCTGATCATAGCTTGGGTGATCTGAAATTTTTAGATGGGCAGTTTGTCTTGAAAACCCGACATCCTTGATGAAGTAGTGTTGCCATGGTGAGAGAAGAGCCTAGCAACCGAGGACTGATCTCATTGGTTGACTGTTGGCTCGCAGCATCGGTATATTCCCTCTTGGGTTTTTTTTTTTTTTTTTTTATTTGGATTTAGGCAATGGCATTAGTTGTATTTAAATATATAGTTCTATTGTCAAAGATTCCTGGGAGATATACACCTAGTTGTTAGGCATAGACTTGGCAGACATTTGGTGTTTTAACCAGTCAGTAATTCCACCATTGTTATAGCTAATTAATTCTTGGAACTAAGCTTTGGCACTAGGAATTAAAGGGCTTCACTTTTGCACTTATTTATATTATAAAAATTGAATTGCCTAAATATTCTTCGTTATGTGATCACGTTAATCTTGATGTACCTAGAAAAAGATCCAACTTAGACACCATTCTCCTACATTTTATGTCCATAAGCCAAATGGTTATACATGTCCTTCTTTTTTTTTTCAGACAGGATCTTGTGTTTGGTTGACGTCCCTGTGAGCCCTGCTCTTCTATGGGGAGATATGGGGGAGTGGAAGCTGCAGTTGGGATGTGTCATATGAGAGAAGAATAAATAAAAATGAAAAACAGACAGGGTCTTACTATGAGTCTCTGGCCGTCCTAGAACTACTCACTTTGTAGACCACACTGGCCTCAAACTCACAGAGATCCATCTGCCTCTGCCTTCTCTGCCTCTGCCTTCTGAGTGCTGGGATTGAAGGCATGTGGCAGTATGCCTGCCTATACATGTGCTTTTAAATTCAATTTATTTTTGCTTTGCTCTTTGAGACAGGGTTTCAGTATGTAGTCCAGGCTAGCCTTCTTGATCTTCCTGCCTCAATCTCCCAAGTGCTGGGATTATAGGCATGTATTACCACATTTGGCTCCAATCATTCTTTAAAACTGATATGAAAAAAGTCTGTACATATTAATGGGGGAAATATGAGATATTTTTACACATGTACACATTGTATTATGTTTACTTGTGTATATTTAAGATAATGATTACCTGTGATGCTTAATGTATGAGAATATGAATAGTTATTAGTGTTTTCAATTTAATGAAAAAAATGGATTTCAAGTAAGATTTTTTTTTAAAAAAGATTTATTTATTTATTATGTATACAGTGTTCTGTCTGCATGTATGCCTGCAGGTCAGAAGAGGGCACCAGATCTTATTATAGATGGTTGTGAGCCACCTTGTGGTTGCTGGGAATTGAGCTCAGGACCTCTGGAAGAGCAGCCAGTACTCTTAACTGCTGAGCCATTTGTCCAGCCCCTCAAGTAAGATTTGTAAAGGTTGCAGCTATTGATAATAAATGATACATGTGTGTTGTGCATCTATTTAAAAATATGCAATCTCCCACTATTTTTAAGAAGCTTCTGCTGTGTAGCTAAGAGGATAAGGCATGTGTATATATTATGATAATCAAGACCAAACATGGCGGGTGCATTAAGAGTAATTGAAAGTTCCAGGTTACAGAATGGAGGGATATACATTTAATAGGGGCAATGAGGAAGAAGTGATGTGGAAGAAATGATGTCTATTCAGTCGAATTGTGGCCAGTGTCGATGGAAAGCTCTGGAAGAAGAGCTCATATCTGGGTTGTACTCCATCCTTTGTAGGCCTGGTTACCAGGTACTCTTCAGGGGATAGCCACAGAGGGTTTTGTGACTAGAGCTCATGGTCCAGGCAGGAGGTGTGAGCCTAGAGGTTATGAATGTCCCTGAAAGCCAGGCTAAGGATTTAAGCTAGTTGTTGGGTTGTGCAGAAGGTAACACATGCTTTTGGCAGATTTAGGGAGATACTAGGATCAACCACCTGGAAGGAGAAATATGATAATCACTTTGAAATGAAGATCTTAATTTGAGTCAAGACACTATTTGAGAATCCTTTGCATAGAATCCTTTGAAGGTAAAATAGTGATTGTGGATTGACCACTAAAGGAAAGAGAAACATGGGTGTTTCAGGACAAAATGTTAGCCTCATCAGCTCCTTAAAGACTACAGTAGTCAAAGGAGGGCAGAGAGGGATAGGCAGAGAAAGACAGATGATGATGTGTCAGTAGCACAGAAATCACGGAATCTCAAGAGAGGGCTGGGGGCCTGTGATGACTGTTACCGGTTGACTCAGTCTGCTTGCAATACGAAGGGAAGATCTGCTAATGCTCACGGTGGCAAATATTTTCTGCCCAATTCACTCAATGTATTTTTAGCTCCTTTACCTCTTCAGACCTTCGGGTACATTATGAAATGACTGGTCCCAGTGTTACAGAGAATCCTCACTCTGTACAGTTCACTCTGGAGGGATGGTTTTGCCTCTGTGGACTCTGGCCTGATAAATGTAAAACATATTACAAAAAAAAAAAAATCTATTGTCCACTAAAGAAGACACAGCAAATAAAACCCTAAGGAAATTTGCAATTTGGAGAGTAGAAAGGAGAAAATTAAGTTGTAAAAACATTTTAAAATCTTTTTTGGAATAAAATCATTTTATTTTGGGGAGGATATGTACGTGTACATACATGTGTGCTCTTGTGTGTGTGTGTGTGGGGGGGTACATGTGCAACACAGAGACCAGACATTTTGGGTGTCATCCTCAGGAACCATTCACCTTGGTTTGGGAGGGAGGCCTTTCACTGGGACCGGGGAGGCAATGATTAGGCTAGGCAGGCTGAACAATGAGCTCTAGGGCTCTTTCAGGCTCCATCTTTCAGCACTGGGTTACATGCACACACCAGCATGCCCGGAAAGGCTTTTTATGGGGCTCTTGGGATAACACTCAGGTCTTTAAGCATAGCAAGCATGATATGGACTGGCCTGTCTCCCCAGCTAGATTTCTTTGAAATTTGGAATGGGAATGCTAGAGTGTTGCTGCCTTTGTAGGGATTTGAGGTGTGCAGCACCAGTGACCATGAGATGGGCAGGAGCTCAGGGCTGTGTGGTGGCTCCTTTTCTTTCCGAAGTTGTCTTGTCTGTCAGTCACACAGGACTCTTCCTCCACACCCCCAGAAGAGATCTTGACGATCTTGACAGGTCAGTACTTCAAAAAATATAATTTAACTAAAAATTTAAACATCTATTTATCTAGTGTGTGTGTGTGTGTGTGTGTGTGTGTGTGTGTGTCTGTGTGTGTGTGTGTCTGTGTATGACAGTACACATGTGAGGTCAGAGGACAATTTGTAGGATATGGTTCTCTCCTTCCAGCATGTGGGTTCTGGGGCTCAAACTAAGGTTTTGAGGCTTGTTTGCAACTGCCTTTACCTCTGAGCCAATTCACTGGCCTTAATCAGCGTACAAAGTAGTGGTATCATTATGGTTGTTTCCTCCTCCCCTCCTCCTCCTTCCTTTTGCTTTTTTGAGACAGAGTTTCTCTGTGTAGCCCTGGTTGTCCTGGAACTCCCTCTGTAGACCAGGCTGGCCTTAAAATCACAGAGATCCACCTGTTTCTGCCTCCTGAGTGCTGGGATTAAAGGTGAGAGCCACCACTGCCTAGCTCATTATGGTATTTTCAAACAAAGTGTGTCTTAGTAAATTCTTCCCCTCCTAGTCTCCCCCACCCTCCTGTCCTTCCTTATGATGACTCTCCTTTCCACCTCCATATCTCATGTCTTTTTGTCCTACCCATCCCCTAAATCTCTTTTTAGCATCTTTCTAATTTTCAGACTTAACTTCATTTATACCCATGTGCATAAATCTCTACATCACAAGCTGGGATGCACATATGAGAGAGAAAGTGGTTTTTGTCTTTCTGAGTTGGGGTCATTTCATTCAACCTAAATCTTTCCAGATTCATTCATTTTCCCTGAAAACCATGTTTTCTTGTTACATGCACCATTCACTCGCATGAAAAATTCCAGTTTGTAGAAGGGCAGGAGACAACCTGCCGAGGTCTAGAGTTCTGAACTCCCTCTTTTTATTCAGTTTTATTATCCATGGTCTTATTCATAGCTGTGCCCAAAGAAGAAAGTCACACTTAGGCTGGGTGAGTAAGCGCCAGAGGCCAGAGTTCTCTCGGCTGCCAAACACCCAGCTATTAATGGCAACTTCTTTTTGTTACACATTTGCAGTCTTCTCATCTTTGAAAATACTGAAATAGAAACTCATTAATACTTAAGAGGCAAAAGTTTTATAATTTTGTTATTTTTAAAAAGATGACAGAAGAAGGATGATGTTTGTCTTTAGGTTTTCTCTGTTTATCAGATGGAAGTGGAATAATCCAGTAGAAGGCTTTTTAAAGATCTCCCAGGCACGTTGAGTTTGGCTTGATGGATAAGGGCATCTGTCTCCTGGCTGGTTTTCTTCTTTCCATTTATGGCGCTACTGTGCATCCTAGAATTGGGGAGGGAGGGTGTGTGAGCATATGTTCGTGTGAGCCTTGGGGGCACATGTGCTTGGGGGCTTCCATTTTGTGTATGATTCAGGACACACAGCAGGAAGTCCAGTCCCAGGGACTATCACATACATATGCACAACACAAGGTTTCCATGTGTGTTATGAAGATTAAAGACTGAAGTGGCCAAGTTCGAAAACAAGAAAGAAGCTGTTTTCACCTGATTTCTATCTTTATCAACACTAAGTCTGGAGCAAAAGATGCTTCCATTGGTGAGATTAGAGTTGTTTTCACCAATCATTTGATTAATTACTGATTAACCAACTGTACACAAAGGTAGCTGTACCCACCAGATGGTTGGTATCAGCGAGCTCTACTGCATAAGAGAAACTAAGTCTAAATAAGTAGAACAGGAATCAGGGAAGGAGGAAATACTGTCACTTCCTGGATTGCTTGGTCCACAAACTCAGGCTGGAGAACATGTGTGGCAGGAGGGGGAAAACGGGAGTGGGACCTTGTCTTTCCAGTCCCTAATGAAACAGGGGTGATCATGTCGGTACTACCCCAGGGATGTTGACCACACTATCACTCTGGGATTACTTCAGACAAAAGTCTGGCTCACTGCTTCTGAGAGTCAGTATCTAAAAGGGAAATTTCCTTTGAAAACTGTTTTCCCTTGTTCTTCCCATTCTTGTCTTCGTTTCTCCTTCTCCTCTTTCCCCTCCCTCCTACAGACGTCTCTCCTTCCCTGGTTCCTGTTCTGGTTAGTTTATCTAATGCAGTTGATCTCACGGTCTCTGAGAACACAGAATAAGGGGCAACTGACTGAGCTGAAGGGGTTCATGAAGATGCCAACCGAAGCCGTCTTTGTCTTTCTCAGTCTCTTGGCACAGAAGTGCCTGGAGACACCTGAAAACTGGGCAGCTGTGGATCTTTCTGGAAGTGATGGGTCAAAGGTCTTTCTGAACTGAGGATTGGTCAGGTGGTCTGTTTACTTACAATTCTGATCTGAGTCAAATGGTCCATATAGTCTTGGAGGAAGACTCTGCTACCCTATGAGCAAGAGGAATGCCCAGCTTTCAGCACTTCCCAAGCTTGCTTATAGAAGACTTGGGAAAATAGCTTGGTTTTGTTATTTTCTCCAAGGGTTTATTCTTTCCTCCTGCTGTATGATAAGAAAAGCAAAGCCTGTGTAGAATTTAGCACTTTCAAAGCTGTATAATCATGTTTCAAGCTTTTCTGCTTCAGAATTATTAAAATAACTGAAGTAATTACTATTTGCAAGGGAGTCATAACATATCAAATGGAATAGATTGCATTTATCTTGAAAGAGTTCCGTATCTTTCAATAACATCACTTTTTTTTCAAAGAAAGTTTTGTTTTAAGACAGGTAAAAAATAAGATTTGATGTCTTAGAATCTACAGTGAAATAGGATGATCCATTCCAGAGAAAGGTGAGTTTAATTAATATGTGAATATTTGCACACCTTGTGAAATGCTGGAATGGAAGAGCAGGAAGTCGGCTTTTTCTTTCTTTCAAAATATAATCAACACTGCAGACATGGGCTTTTTCTTTCACAAGTACATTATTCCACATTAATTTAAAATGATTATGTTTGAATGAGACATTGGTTTTGTATCCTTAGTTGACTTGATGTTTATCCTTGGTATTCACAAACTTGGTGAAAATCTGCTGGGGAAGGCTCTTTGCAGGTTCCCATGGTAGGCAGTTAATCTTTCTTCTTTCCCAATATGAGGCAGCAGAGGCTGCGCTCCTTCCTGTCACGTGCAGGATCTGTCGTTCTCTGGGGACCGATTGTGTAGGAAAGAACTTGCATTGTCTTTAGAAACTGCTGCGGCGGCGGAGGGTAATTTTAATAGATTAAGAACAGCAGATGAGAGCACCATTATTCAGCAGCGCTGTCACCGCGACCATTAATGTTTTCTGAGTACTAGTTTTCCTTAAAGTATGTTTTGGGACAAACAATAATGACTAGTAGATAACTTTTCACCCCGAGTTAAAGCTTTTTGGTAAATATTTATATTCCAAGTCCCTCTATTATTCCTGATCATCTCCCAATTACTTCATAACTCAAGAGTGGGAATCTTTAAGTATGAGCACACATACAGACCAAAGTTAACACAAACACAGCTAGTGAGATGTGACATGTTATATTTGTCAATTATGGTCCTCCATCCTTTGTAGTAATGCATCCAGTTCCCAAATGACATTGGCCTTTTCGTCTGCTTAGGTTTTTTTTTTAAAGGATGTATAGTCATTAAGGATAAACATTAAATATAAATCATGGAGCTGGAAGCTAGGTTTGGTTCTCCAGTTCTAGACATTGCATCAAATCCTTTCCTTTTCTTTCCTTTCTTCCCTATCCTGTCTCTTCCTTCCCTTCCCCTCTCTTCCTTTCCTTCTATGATATTTAGAAAAGATCTCATTATAAAATTCAACATGGCCTCAGACTTATCATCCTCCCACCTTAGGCTCTTGAGTGCTGGATCCAGATATTTTTTGTTTTGTTTTTGGCAGCTTTTTGTGTTTTCAAATTTAGGTCCCAGATGAGACAAAGGGTTCCTGTCTATAGTTTTCTGTTAACTCAGCAATTTTCCATATTCCTGTAGCAGCATAAGCTTAAATTTAAATGAAACTAAATCCTTGCTTTAAATGAAGGCATAAGGACATGTTCTGGTCTCGTTAATAAAACTAAGCTAGACTTTCCCAGCTTGGCAGTGGAAGGAGATGGTTTAACTACCCTCTGGTTCCTGCATTTGCCCATTTTCCTTTCATTTCCTGTCTTAGGGAGCCCTCATTACTACAGCCACATTAGCTGGGGTTGGGTGAACAATTCCCCTTAATATGCTTCAGTTTGTGGAGGGGGTATGATGCGGTTTTAAATTTCTGAAAGCATAGTTCATGGCAAGATGAAGCCCTTCTGCAAGGAGGCTGGAGGCTCTGTGGTGACCAGCACAAAGAGAAGCCAGTGAGAGGAGCTCATGAGGCAGACACATTGGGCTATTTGGTGTAATTCCTTGATCTACAAATCACCAGATCCTGCCCTGTTCCTGGCTCTCCACCTGCTGTTTCCTCTGTCATCTCCAGGGAACCAGTTTCGGTATCACTGCCTGACTATCTTTTCCTCACTCCTTAGATTGCACTGTGTTGTGCCTTGTTACATCCCCAGGCCTGAATTAGCTTGTCCATGCACAGTCCAGGGTTCCCAGCTGTGCCTCTCCATCCCTCTTTTCTGCAGCTGTTTATCTGTTAACTGTCACAGTAGTGATGGGGACCTTTGTGCTTTTCAGCACTGTTATCAGCACCCCGGACAGCGCCAAACACACAGTGGGCTCTCAACGGATAGGTTCTGATGAAGGAAGTGTTTGTGAGTGAATGGAATCCCAGAAAGATGAGTCAGATTTCTGACATTACCATGGGGCTCTTCTCTCATCATAACCATGGAGGACTGGTATTGGGCTCTCAAAACAACAACAACAACCTGAAAGATTTCCTTCGGAGGCAAAAATTAACCACTGGCCAGGCCCAGGAAACAGAAGTGGCATTTTCTTAGTATAGAGAATAATATAGAATGGCTTAGCGATGCAGGATGGGGTATATGGGTGGGGTGGAGAATCAATAGGTACCAGGCATGTTACTGTTGTTTATCAAAATTTGCAAACTGTCCATTTTTCCTTAGTTTGTTCTTTTTTATCCACTCTAATGAACTGTTTAGATGTCAAATGTGCCACATGAAATTATTTGAGTTAAGTTAAATGTGACTTCCTTGATTTTCTAAAGTAACATTTGGCTTAGAGAAGGGGCTGCTCATTATTGAGCTCTTTCTGTGTTTTTTTTTTATAATAGAGATTACAGCCTAAAAACAAACAAACAAACAAACAAACAGAGAATTATGTTTCCATTATAGATAAAAACTGCTCAGAGGGACTAGATAATTTCAGGATTGTAAAACTAACAAATTGAACTGAAAGACATTCATATGTCCCCTTCTCAAATATTTATTGGCAGTAAAATGTTTTTCACCATGCCATTCTTTTTTTTTTGGTGGCAACACAGAGAAGTCTGTGTAGGCAAGAATACAGAATTAAGTAGATCCTTTCAGTATAAATGGGAAACTTCACCATTTTACTCATTCAATACTTCATTGGCTTTGGCTAGGGAGATGGCTCAGTCACTAAAGTGTTTTCCATGCAAATGTGGATCTCCAGCATCAATGGAAAAACTGGGCATAGTGGCATACAGTAGGACACAGGAAAATGAGACAGTTGGATCCCAGAGCTGCCAGCCAACTGGTCTATCTGAATCAACAAGTTCCACTTTAAGTGAGAGGGAGCAACTATGGAAGACATCGTGTGTTGACCTCTGGCCTCTAAATATGCACACACAGGTGCAAACACATGGACTCACATATGTCGCACACACACACAAAGTGTATAGGCCTTAGATCCAGTTTTTTTAATAGAATTTTAATATCTCATTTTTATTTTTTTTTTTAGATTTTATTTTATTTTATGTATATGAGGGTTTTGTCTGCATGTATGTATGTGCGCCACATTCATGCCTGTTGCCTGTGGAGGTCAGAAGGGGCATCAAGATTTCTTGGAACTGGAGTTACAGGTGGTTATGAGCCACTATGTGAATCTTGCAAACCAAACCCCAGTCCTTGACAAGAGCAACAAGCACTCTTAATCACGGAGCCATCTCTCCAGTCCCTGTTTTTTGTTCAACTAAATCACTGAATTCCCAGTTCCTGGAGCCATGCTTAGGACATGATGACCACTGTCTTAGGGTTTTTATTGCTGTGAAGAGACAACATGACCACAGTAACTCTTACAAAGACAACATTTAATTGAGGTGGCTTCCAGTTTCAGCGGTTCAGTCCATTGTCATCATGATGGGGAGCATGATAGCATGCAGGCAGACATTGTGCTGGAGTAGCTGAGAGTCCTACATCTTGCAGGCAACAGGAAGTTGACTGACACACTGGGTGATATCCTGAGCATAGGAAACCTCAAAGCCCGCCCTCACAGTGACACACTTCCTCCAACAAGGCCATACCCACTCCAACAAAGCCACACCTACTAAGAGTGCCGCTCCCTATGAGGGTATGGGGGCCGACTACATTCAAATGCCACAACTACCTAGGAAATAATTTACAGTAAATGAGAGAGTTGAGGACTGTGAATCCTTTACAGTTCAGTATTAACAGAACCTGGCAGTTTTGGTTGTTTTTCCATGCAAGGAGTATTTCCCTAAGTGCAAACAAATTATGAGAGACTTCAAGGATCACATTCATGAGCTGCTCTTATATGGAGCATTGGAAGTGAATTCTAAGGGATCTGTGAGTTTCTCATCCTCTAAAAGCCTTTCCTGAAACCAATGACCACCTGCGCAAGTAGTCACTGGAAACCAGAGTGAGGAATAGTGGAAAGGTGCTGTTGTCAAGGCACAAGTAGGTTGGGGAGGTGGCTCATTAGGTAAAGCAGTTGCTGTACTAATATGAGAACCTGAGTTTGGACCCCCAAACACCCAGAGAAATCTAGTACCAGAAAGACAGAGACAGGAAAATCTCTGGGGCTCATTGGCCAGCTAGTGTAACCAATTTGCGAGCTGTAGATTCAGAGACTGTCTCAAAAAAAAAGAAGGTGGAGAGTGATAGAGCAAAACTTCCAACGCCATCCTCCGGCCTCCATATTTGCCCCCTCTTGCCACCACACACACACACACACACACACACACACACACACACACACACACACACAGAGAGAGAGAGAGAGAGAGAGAGAGAGAGAGAGAGAGAGAGAGAGAGAGAGAGAGGGATCAGCTAATGATGTTACAATTGTTGTATGAATGAGAACTCAGCTTGCTGGTTGGCATTCCAGACCAACTAGGAAAATTACAACACACA